>LOND01001799.1:0-20550 GCA_014220965.1 Paragonimus kellicotti | reverse complement strand
CTTGCTCGTTTGCAAGCCAACCACAGCACGTCCGATCGATTTCAGCCTACGAGCGGAAGGAATTGCAACAGCTAAAGAAACTAACCTTCCTGCAATCCCGGGAGGCGTGACCCCGTGGTCTAGTGGGTAAGTGCTTCGATGGCTCATTGTTCGGGTCATTGGTTCGATTATCCAGCGTACGTAGTGGCAATGAGACCCTACTAGTTTGAAACAACTGTCCTCCATTTCGCTGGTGATCACCGGGACCAGTTGACAATCTGAGACCTACTTTCGTTTTTACCGGTCTTTCCTAGGGCTAGCTAAAACGGGGAAACGTAGCTTTTGCTAAATTTTCAACAAGTAAACATGCTAATCTACTATGTTATTCGTCTACTTTTTAAAAGAAGCTCAGGGTAGAATGGTTTGTGTTGATTTGGGTGAAGGGGCATACACCGGTACGGTTAATCAGTTGTTGCGTTGTGTTTGCTGTTGGTTGTCTTGGCTAGCTTCGATGGGGCATAAACACAATGTTCATTGACATAGGCAGTATTGACAAAAACTTGGAATGACCGAACGTTGCCTGTTTATCTCATCATGTTCTCCCAGACGTTTAAGGGGGCTTGCCGCTCACTGTTTGGTAGGATAATTAATTGTCCCATATGACAATCTCGATGGTCGGTAAGCCATTTTGAACATGAGACACTGTATACACCTTATGTGACATGTTGGGTCGACTGGACTGTCCGGATTCAATGTTAGCCGATCATGTAAACGCATACTAAGGCATTTCGTGTGTTGTACTGGGGAACACGATCTACCAGCACCGGGAGAGTCTAAACAATACCGTAGCGTTTGTGACATTGATCCGGCAGCAGAGAAATTGAACACGATCGAGTTGACTTAGTAGTCATCCATATACCATCACCATTTATGCAGACTGTGCAAGAACTTGTAGATCGTCTGACACTTTTGCCATGAACTTGTTGTTATGTGGTTTGGGCAACGTATACCAAATGTAAGGGATTTTATTGCCCAGCTGACATCCGAATTCTGTAGGCAACCCATGTATGTAAACTCTGATGTCGATGAAACCATGTCTCGTGATTGTTGAGGTGTGAATGAACACGTAACAAAAACGTACTGCTTATCGTCACCTTACTTGAGCTAATAAAGTAAATTACGTGGTTCAGGTTTTTCAGATTCTGTACTGATGATACATATGTCTGTATGCTAGGACTACCAATTTGCTGGAACCCCTAATTTACATATTTGTGGTTTTATTCGCCCTTTGCTGTTGGAAATCTACCAGTTTAGTCATGATTTTATGTATCTTTGCTTGACACTGTTCTGATTTTTTGCAATCGCATAATGGTTACACTAGCAAACAATGACCATTTCCAATTCGGACATATGTTGTGTTTTGATGATGTGATTGGTGGTCCAGTTTTACGTTACGAGCACAAATGAAAACCATCAAGATAAAATTACGGAAACCACCGATTGTTCCCCGGCTGTTGTGTTAACGCTGTGTAAAAAATTGCAAATTTGTTTAGGTCTGTTTACTAAAAATATGTTTAGCTTGTCGACGGTCCCGAGGATGTTTACCATCAATTGTGGCACCTTTGTGATTGTTCAAGGGGTACTGCGTTTTATGAGGTTGAGTGTAATAGAGTGGAATCACAGGGAATGGCGCGCAAGCCATTTGTAATGACGCACGCAGGCATCCTTTGGTTTGTGTTTTTTGAATGGGCTAATCCGGACACGAATATCGCCAACTGTATGTTAACTTATCGGCAATTGGTTTTAATTTCACTTCAGTCTTTTCAACATGTTCCGTCCTGATCATTTTAGTGGCTGTTGCTAGTGTTCAACTGACATGCGCCCACGAAGAGGTTTAGGTGTGAAAGAGAGATGGAACTTAGTTTACGAGTCCCTTGTGTGTAAATCAAACGATCAGATTCAAGGTGCCTGCACTTTGCAGACAAATGATCGACTTAAAAGTTAGAATAGGAGAACATCCTCAAAATGGCCGCCCCCTCCCTTACTCCGGTTACATAATTACTCTTGCTACTCAGCCAAGCAACGGCAAAATTCACTTTGCTGACGCGTCTATCTCCCATCTCTCCGAACCACTCTAGTGATATATTGTTGTCTGTTTACCACACGCGCTTGCGTTTTAGATTGTCTCACCTGGTGACCACTTCTAGAGAAGCTTTCCCTCCCCGGTAATTTTTTCGAACTGCCTACTCTCATGTATGTAGTGCTATCTGGGCTCATTTTGAGTTGTGATATGTCGGTAGAACGGGCGTACAACAGATCTTTTATCGTTGGTCCACATCAATAGTTGTTTCGTTGTTGGTTGTAATGAGTTATTAGAATGAGCGGAAATGTACAACTACACGTTGGCTTTTCGAGAACTTCTTAGTTTAAACTTCAAAAAATTCACTAAGCACCGGTTCCTGCAGAGTGAATTCAAGTGACGAACTGTTACTTTACTCACACCGAACCGCAATTACTGTGCATGTGCAAAGCTCTTGTTGATTGGTGTGCATGCTATGGTGTCATCGGTAGACAACGACCTTTGGTGGAAAGGCTTCGGAATAATCCTGGGGTATCAGAACAGACACGTGATAAGAGACTCCGAACAACTGGGGATTGTTCAAACTTCCTGTTTGTGTGTTGAACAGAAAACCTCAGGCTTATTGTGATAAACAGTTACTGGTCATGGTACACGAACACCCACCTGTAACCTCACATCAGTATTACACAATTTAAAGGTTAACAATGACTGTTAGTACTGGCTCACGTGAAGCCACTTGCTGTAATCTGATTGGTGTACTATTGAACAACGAACCTGACAAGTAGTGGAAGCTGAAACAATGTTGTTCGTTCAATCCTGATGTTGTCGTTTGATACGACGTCGGATTGAACCGTTGTTGGATTTTTTTTATTAGGCCCAGGTTGCGGAAGGACTGTTTGTCATGTGAAACTGGCCACATTGTCTTGAGGTTCACATGAAGTGACTGGTACTGTTAACTATGAATTATCGTCACTGGTTATGAAAGAGTTTGTACATCGATGATCATCATGCACCGATTTCGGAATCAAGTTGAGCTGCTGACAACACCATCCACTTAGGTGTATCCCTAGAAAGCCTCTAAGAAATGACCTCCAAATAGATGGACTTTTATTAGAGATGAGAAGACAAACGAACAGCAACCTGGCATTCAGCAAGCTCTGTGGTTCAGATCCTCAAACACCAAGTTGGTTCCAGCGCTTTTTTTAACGTTTGATTTTCGCTCACTAAGTTTGGCGATCGATAGCTAGGCGTTGCGAGCAATACAGCCTCTGTAATTATGTGTTTTTGTAAGCAGCTGACACAACAAAGCGACTGTAACTTTGTACTTCTTACACACTGTTTGTAATTGGAATCTGAGATTTGTGTTTCCTTACATGTGGAGCAGAATCCAATTTGATGTGAAATTCGACGAAGTGTTAAACTGTGTCGCTATTTTCAGGCGAATTTTTCATTCATTGCTTCCTTTTCCATTTGGTGCAGTTTTGCATGATAACTTTGGCAAGATCTCTAGTTCATCCTCTTCATAATGAAACCGTTCACGAATTTCTGTCTTATCTTCCTCCCTCAACTAACATGGAATTATCTTATTCTACCAAACTAGATGCAAAACGCACTAGATTTTCTTATTTTAATTTGATGTCCTTTACATCTTCCGGTTGTGTTTTTTAAAACAATAGTGCAGCTTACAGAGGAAATTATTGTGGTCTCTGAACGAGTTTATTCGTATTGACACCTCGCTAGGAGTCTAGTAAGATGCGACACTAATTTTGCTTAGACTGCGATAGTTGTCGTTTTGTTTATATCATTGAATCTGGCCTACATATTCTTTGTTCTTTGCCTTATATACTCTCGTTCATCAAGTGCATGTGAGCATTACTCGATGATATATAACTGAGTTGTCCTATGCAATATTGTTCCTTTCAGGATATTGATGAAAAATCTACTAATCAGCTACTTCCAGCTCTCAACCTCACAACGTCCCAACGGGTTCCGAGTCATTGCCAGCTTGTTACAGTTCACGGACGAAGAATTTGCCAAAGTGAGTATTTGGCGATTTTCGGGATTCTCGTCACGGCCTTCTTCACACCACACTGACCGACCGGTATATTGGCGCGATCAGTTTAGTTTGTGTAATTCTTTCTGCTGTGTCATGCTTTAGTAACGTTTGAACAAGATAGCCCTTTTCGACACAAGCTTCTAAATTTTAACGTGATCAATTATTTTAGCTTTAACCAATAAGTTTGTGGATCCGAATTTTACAAAATCATGCGGTCTACAGTGAATTGATGTGAATGACGTATTGCACTGGATGCTGAATTATATTTCGTAGGACTTCGTTTTTGTCACTGGATGTTTATCTCCGGCCAGACTGTGACAGCGATTGTTTTTCTGTTAGCGTACGTCAGCTTGCCAGCAGCTTTTTCTAAACAAATGTCAAGTAGTTTTCATGTTGCCAATCTAACTGATCATTCTTGAATCACATTGGTTATTTAGGTGGGCTCCGAGGCTGGTACCATCCCGAGAATACTCAATTGGTTCCGCAACGCAGTCTCTAATCTACCTTCTGGGCCACCAAAAGATTTGACTTTTTCATCAACCTACCCTGATAAGGTGAGAATAACTGTCACCTGTCTTTGCCAGTTGATTCTAACGCGTAAAGAGTATGCTGGGTTCCACCTTGGTCACGGTTTCATCAGCCTTTTTACACTCCGTCAGCTGTTGGAACCCCGTTACATCTAGAAACGGTTAATAATGGTTGTCTTGTTGGACGGCCGAGGGGCATTTGACTCCGTTGACAGAGCATTACTCTGGATTTGTTTCGTGTTGAGAGGCCTGCTTGAGGAGTACGTCGCCATACTCAGCACACTTTATCTCCAAACTTTAGATGGAATAAAGGCATACATAAGTTTCTGTTGTCGCGAATAGTGCTTGTCAGAGTTTCTCAATCACTGCTGTCTTGTTCACTTTCACTGTTGATGTCATTCTGGCTTGCATAAAGCAAGGTTACGAGCGCGCTGATGCGCCATGAATCTTACAACCGCATTTATCACAAAGCCATATTTTCTACGCCTCCACACAACTGATGTTCATGGTATGCAATTGGCACCTTCAACGTTTGAAACGTTGTTGCAAGATCGAATTTATTCTGATTCCACCTTTACTGCAGGTAGACGACAGGAGGTTGTTGTTTGTATCATCACATATATATCATTGTTGACGATGTATCCATGAAGATAGCGGAATCTTCGTCGTATGTAAAATTGCCAAAACGTCTTAATTTCGCTTACAGTGAAGATGCACAACTGCACGATTGCTTAATCTTTTTCTCATCATCATCATAGACAGCAATACATCAGTGGTTCACACTGATGCTTAACTGCCACACAACCACGGAAAAAACCTTATATAGGAAGAGAGAAGAAAGAAGGAGGAAGGAGGAAATAACTACGTCTATATTCAAACATACAACATCAAGGCGCCTACACCTTGCAAACAAACAACCGAGCTGTAAGTGAAAGTAAGGCGTCATCAGCAAGACAGCTTCCTTACGGCTTTCACTGCCCCGCATCATTAAGTGCACTCACTTCACAGACAACTCGGCCAAACAACGACAACATTCACGCCACTGAGCTCGATTAGCCGCCATCTCACCTAACGTCTCAAGCCACCGACTCTGAGTCGCGAGGGCCCCAGCCCGGGAGACGAACCCGACCTACAGTGACCAACCCCTTCGTAAACGATTTCATTTGTCTACGCCAGGTCATCATCTGTCCACCTCGCACCTTGCGCCAGTCGGCCGCAGCGTCGGCAAACAGTGCTTTGTGGCACAACGTAGCTGTCATCACTTGGTACAGGACCACATCTAATCTTGCAAATGTAGCGACTGAACAAAAGAACTCGTTTGAATCAGTGCCAAACACCCGCTTCCTAACCTCCTCGTTGCTTACTCGCTGGTGCCACCCGATATGAGCGATTGAACGCAGACATCGGTGGTCAAATACCTGAAGACGGTTCACGTCCTCTACCCTGAGCGGCCACGTTTCGCTGCCGTAAAGTAATACAGCCCTCACTGTTGTCTGATATACGCGACCCTTAAGGCTTCAGAGAAATACCTCTCTGTCGCCATAAGTGTCTCAGATTAGCGAACACCGCCCTAGCCATGGAAATACGCGCTTCTATTTCATTCCCTACACCGCCGCCACCGCTGATACAGCTCTCAGGTGTACAACGGTGAACAACCCCAACTTCATAATCCAAGCATCTTGCAGAGACTGTCATTTGAGGCTGCAAACGCATTCCGAAGTATAGCAGCCGAAATAGCGTTTAGCGTTGTTTGTGCCGCTTGAAAGTTGTCAAACAACAACACCTTGTCGTCAGCATAATCAAGATCAGTCAGTCTTTCACCAGGTAGGAGGTCCACGCCGGCATCTTGTGAGTGCCGCAGACAGTCCTCCATTATTTCGTCTATGACGAAATTGAACAAAAATGGCGAAAGGGGACAGCCTTGACGTACGCCGCTCCTGGTGCTGAAACTGTCAGATACTTCGCCGTAAACCCTAACCTGAGCTGAAGTATGGGAATAAAGCGCCGACAGTATGTTCACATACTTAGTCGGTACACCCCTGCGTTTAAGCGACTCTAAAAGTGTAGATCGGTCCACCGAATCAAACGCACCTTTATAGTCGAGGAATACGGCGATTGTTGGCCGGCGGTACACATGACGCTGCTCCAGAATTTGACGAAGAGTAAAAATGTGATCTATACAACCCCGCCCAGGGCGAAACCCTGCCTGTTCTTCCCTAATGTTTACCTCCCGAACTGCAGTGAGTCGACGAAGTATAATGGATGCCAGAACCCTAGAAATGACTGGGGTCAAACTAATCCCTATGGTTTTCGCAAGAGCCCCGGGCTCCTTTCTTGAATATGGGAACTATTATCGAGTGACCCCAGCACGGAGGGATGGTCTCCGTCGTCCACACAAGTTGAAACAACTGAGTCAATGCCTCTACTAACGCCTCTCCACCTTCTTTGAAAAGTGCCGGCACGAGATCATCTGGGCCAGCAGCCCTATTACGATTGAGAGCCGAAAGGCAATTGCGAACCTCAGTCTCAGTGGGTGGTTCCAAATCTACCGACCAGGGTGCTACATCACAAGTTTGTGGCGGCAACACAATAGAAGCAGGAGGCCAACTAAATTGACCCTCAAAGTGTTCCGCCCAACGCTCTAACCTTCTGGACTTATTATAGATTAGTGTGCCATCTGTCTCGCTGATAGCTTCACTGACAGACGGTCGCCTGGGACCAGTGGCACGGATCAGCTTAAAGAGTTTGCCGGATGTTCCCTGAGGCAAAAGCGGTTTCCATTTCCTTAACTTTTTCCACTAACCAAGCCTCACGATCAGCCTTTAGACTACGTTTCAGTTTCCTACGGATATCTCTTCTAGACTTGTTATGTGAACTACCAGAAGGAACCTTCCGTCTGGCTTCTAACAACTCCAGGGATTTCTCTGAAATCCAATGTTTGTTTAGCCCATGTACCTGTGCCGCATGCTACAGTACCTGCTTTCTGAATGGCCTGTGAGATTTGAGTCCAGCAGCTATTAGGATCTTCGGAGTGAGTACCACTAAGGCAGCTTTCTAAGCTGGTTTGGTAATTATGCCTTACCGATGGTAAAGCCAGTTTCTCAACAGCTAACCGTTGCTGTCGGTGGGGTCGTTGCCCAGCAAAAGTAAGAACAAAACGGCAACGTACCAACGCATGATCTGAATCCAAGTATGTGCTCCAATAAGAACGACAGTCTTGAATGGAACCCCGCCACCTATAACTAACGGCTATGTGGTCTATCTGAGACCAGGCCTGATTCGGAGAAGGCGGGCGCCAAGTATAGCATTGACGTGCACGATGCCTAAAACAGTACTGGCTAAAAATAGCTTATGCTCAGCGCACAGCTGCAACAATCGTCTCGTTATATAATATATTATATATATATAATCTCGTAAATGAAGTTAATTATCGCCAGTTCGCGTGATGTTAATCATGATTTCATTTTGCTCAGGCTGTAGTTTGCACTTGGTTTTGCCATGTTCCGTCTTTGCCTTTGTTGTCGACATTATCGTTTGATTACCGCAATGTATTAAACATTCGTACTGAATGTAGTCACTACTTACTTTTCCATTCTTGACGTCAGTCCTTTACAGAGTTGCTGCTTGCTTTTCTGGAGAACGAATCTGGACCACATACTCCCCTCCGGCTGTCCATGGACCACTACACTCCTGAGTCGGTTAAGCGAAGTGCACCACATACGAAACGGCAGGTTACACACAACCATCCGGAAGTCGAATCTGCAGCGACCCCCGAATTTACTTATACCGAACCAAAGCCCCCGATAACTGATCCCCTCGTATGCCCAAATATTTCCACAGATCAAAAAACTACTCCTAACCAACCTTCACACACTCCGAAAAATCTCCTTTTCATGATGTGATTGAGTTCTGAACTCCTTAACGTTGTTTGATCCTTTCGTTCTTAGCTGTACGTATTATCTGTGTGACAACCAATCGTTTCGGACTCGTCAGCACATCTCGATGGTCCGTTTCAGCTTAACTTGTCATTCGCCACATTTTTCTCATGTTTGTTTCGCACCAGGCTGTGATCGTTTTTTTCTTCATTTACGTTTTACTGTGGGGTGTCGGAGTGCGATCCTGATGGCTTTCAAACGAATGATTTGTTTTTTTTTCTTGGCACATTTCTTAAAACCAGTTCGTCCATGTATATTGTCTGAAAGTTAAATTTGTGATGACAATTAGTACTTTGTTTGGTGTTTTTATGCCTTTTCACGTTGGTCTGAAAATAGGTACGTCTGTGAATTTAGGATATTAAGTATCTTGACCTCTTTTACTTACGTGACGCGGTGGTCAAGGATAGTCAGTATGCTGATCCGGAGAGCTATTCTGCCCAGGGTTTTAACTTTTCATGGTACTCACGTGTTAGACGAATCAATGTAGAGTATCCAGACAAAATGCAACTAAGCATTTCTGATAAATGGATTGAGAATAACACAACGTTATGAGCAAGTTGTAATACTCTACGTTTCAACCACCTCGGGTGGCCTTCCTCAGGAGTGTTGTAATCGAAATCACATTAACAAAGGATGTTAATGTTTCAGTTAGCCAGTCAGGTTGCAACTGTAAGATGGGATGCCTATACGTTTCTGCTCTCTCAAACTGTATCGCGTCGTTTGCTTGTTGACATCCACCTAAACTGGTTTATTCCGATACCACGACTACCGTATATGATCATTGCGTACTATCCTAACCGTCTTTTATGACAGTTGTTTCCCGCATACATTCCAGGCCTCCGTAGCCTGGTTTTTGTCTTGTACCCGGTAAACCTTTGGGGGCTCACGTCTTCTCAAGTTGAAAATCATCGTTCGATCGAGTGCGTGATAGTAACAGGACGGTCCAATAGGTCTGCAAGAGACCGTTTCTCATAACTTATCGCAAGACAGGTTGATGAGCCAGCGGGTTTGAGTGCGATTCCTGAAGCTGACCACGCGCAGCTCAAGTCACTGAGGCATCTGCAGTTCAGTTGGCTCATTTCCACTTTCTTCCTTCTCACTGTCTTTACCGTCGGCTTCTTACAACCAGTGTCCGACTACCAGGTTAACAAACCTATCTAGGAGGCACTTTTCGATATCTGTACGTTGCGTCTCCGCAGCACACACCCGGAATTTCAGCGTTTTCGTTCACTCCAACTGATCTGTGGACAACCCTACCGATCATCAGTTTTTCCTCCAGAGCTGGTGAAACCTAACGTTTCCCTGAATCCAGAGTGGTCACGTTCAGCAAGGATCGCCAGACTGGGTCGCCTGTGTTTAGTTAGTGTGACAGAGTACGTCGGCACGGACTAGAAATTCTGTTTATCATCCATATATCCCTATAGGTGCTGCTTCGGGTGCTTTCTGCCATGTCCTATTTGAACAATCAGGCAACATTATGCTTGCCGCTTATATGAACACAGTTCGATCACCTCACTCGAGTAGAGACGCGGGTAGGCAGTATGACTGCGAACCTTCCACGAACTCAACATTTAAAATTCCATAATTCGGCTCAAAACGAGACTCCTCTGTGCAACTCAACCGTGAACGCCAATTAACGATGTCTTTGTCGCGGCGTTTTTAAGTGGTATCTGAACAACCACACTGATTCCGACTGGGCCATTGTTCTTACTTGTTTCGTTTTATCGGTTGTCCGATTATTCGCTAGTAAGCATAAAGTGGTCGGTCGAAGATTGAGCGATGATGTTTTACGAAACACATACAAACCTGTATTAACAGTCGTCCTATCGAGGTTACAGCGGTGATCCACTCGAGTAACTACAGAAATGTCAGCAACATGCTATTCTTTTGCAAATGGGTTTGCTCCGAAGAAGCCCAACGAATACGACAGGTGGATTTGTGCCGATCAGACAGAGTTTATGAACAAACGCAGACTGATCTGACTTTCATTATAATAATGTCTACCATCAACTGAAGTGCAAACCTACGAAGTGCCAGTACGGGAAACATGCAGATTATTTGACCGAGTGAGCTAAAAAGATTTAAAGGGCATTTCTGTCAGGGAAAAGTCCGCTTGATTTGCCGTCGACAACGATCTCATGCGCCCGTATGTGGGAAAGTTCGCTGACAACTTGTTGCACCGAATTGACATGGGCTGAGGAATGACTCCGCTTCCATGAGCTGGCTGATTCACTTGCAGATGACGGAGATGGTGTGTTTCTGGCATCCTCTGCGGTCCTTTGTCGAAACCAGGATGGTTATGTTGAAACGTACTAAAGTTCAAGATGAGTTAATGTAAGCTAAATTATCTAACCCGGTCAATAAGCATTCAAGTAAGATAAGTGGCGAAAACACTCAAGGTTACTGTTATATGATACATGTGCTGATTGATGGTATCTTGGTATAGTGCTCATCATTGTTCATTAGAAAAGAGCCTTATCCACTAATATGGGGGCATATACAGCAGTTCCGGTGGCACTTCACTGTCAATTTGTTTGTACCCGCAATTCATTTCTATTCGCAGTGTGAGAAGACAGATCAACCGGTGTGCATTCTGTGGTGAAGCGCGCTGGTTGATCGATGCTATGGGTTCACGAATCTGCGTACGGACTTCTTTGTTTTCAACTGCTGTGGCGCAATGCCAACATAACAATGATAACTGAAGCTATCTAAACGTGGGTGTAAACACTAGCTGATTAATATTTGCCGCATCACTCCGATCAAAAAGTTTGTTTGTCAAGTGGCATCGCAGACTGTGTCTAGCAAACATCAGATGCAGTCGAACTTTTAAGATCTAAAAGCTTAAAGCGCACATATGATGCCTTACGAAACAATGCTGATTGAAGAGGTGCGTCAATAGTGATCTCATGGTCACTAACATTAGAACAGCCGGGAAATGTGTTACTCACTGAAATCCACATTGGTCAATTTGACTGGCCAGAATTCTCGTGAGCAAGAAGGGAAACATAGCAAGCAAACCACGCCAATACTTGCCACCGATCTAATAAAACCTACTTGCACAATCAAAACAATCTTTTTCGGGTAACACGGTAATAATACACTTTCCTATCACCACCAATCCACTGGCAAAAGCAGAAATCTCAACAATGTTAAAATTCCCAGAGTAACATTGCATATATCATACATCAAACCAAATCGAAATGAGACAATGTCTAAACAACTTGGCTGCAGAATGTTTGCCTGGATAACCTTATCTTTGGTTCAGAGTATAAACAAATGGTACACCAAATCAGCTGTCTGTACATAAGACTAAAAACCGAATAGGCTTAACAACAACTATTATCGTCTGCTTCAGTGAGGTGACGCATAGGTGATAATGGAACAGAATGGTTTGTGGATGGAAAAGGTCGTCGACAAGACTTATGTCGAGAAAATGACAAAATTCTTTTGGCCATATCCTTACTAGCTGTTTGTGTTACAAGCATCAATCATTTGAATGGCAAAACCGGCCTTACGCTATGCTTTTCACCATATTGTGGCAAATGCGTTTGTTTCACCACAGCAATTCTGTTTTTCAGGGTTTCAAATTTTCCATTCACACAAAATGCTTTGGTAGATAGAGAAATTCATCCATTCGAACTTTGCGATCAATCATTTCATATGTGATAACGCTAATGATCCTCGATTTGCACATTGATCAAAAAACCCGCCAGCTGCCTCTACATTTTACGGACTACCGAGGGAGCTGTGCATCGATCAGACCTTCAGTTTCATTCACAATTCCACGGTAAATGCGTGGAGAACGTCCTGTTAAATATGTTAACAGACAGACGCAATCCATCACTTGGCTCTGTCCGATGCGACTGCGTCACTCTTAATAATAACTAGTTGAAGTAAAACCGGCTGGAGATGCTTGCTCTCTTTAGGGGCTCGTGTAACAACCACTCATTTGTAGCTAGACAAATTGTCCGTCCGTTTGACGCTCATTTTGAGTGCACCCGTAGATCGACCTGCCGTCACTCTAGCATACAGTGTTGACGTTAGCAGCTGGCGCTCCTCTTCTCCAGAACAGTAAGATTTGTCCATTTCATCTGTGGTTTCAGTATGAACTCTTATTTTTGGTAGGCAGTCTGTTTGAACATCGCCCGGTATAGCTAGTTACTTCGACTGCATAATCAGCTACCTTATTCAGAAGATATACGAACACCCGTACACATGCTTGCGATTTCCGAGTTGAGTGCGCCAGCAAGTATTATGGGCCCGCAAAATCCAAAACATCCAAGGTCACGCCTTGAGTCAAGATGCGAGAGCTAACAACCTCAATCAATCCAAAATAGTAGGACCACTTGGAAATCTGTTATACTTCATAGCCTACAATGAATAATCGTCTCAAAGGTGGGTTTAGAACAAGACAGTTGTGGGTGTATTTTAAAAGCTGCAATATTAAACAGAGGTGACTTATTTTCATTTGTTGCACCAGTCTGCAAAAGAATAGACGAAAGTACATGTTCTAACTCGTGCTTATAGATTTCCAAACGTAGATATCTCATTTTCATGTTAATGATCAGTCACTGACGTACTGCGGATGAAAACGTGTGGAAAAGTGGGCCAAACGGTAGGCTGCCTAAGTCTGCTTAGTTGACCCACACAATTCCGATCGAGCGTGAAAAACGGTCGACCCGGACACCAGTACGCGGTGGGCGCCTGTTTACATCGGCCAGTTATATTCCCAGCCCTCTACCCCCTCCTCAAATCGGTTGCCGAAGTCCTCTCCAATATTAGTTGCAGCACTAGCTGAGAATATGTTAGTTTCCACGTGAAAGTGAGTGTCTGACAGGAGTTAGTCATCAACTATCCATGGCTAGCACATCAGCACTCGGTCAAAGGAATTAGGAGCATAATGCGCATCCAAACGATGGCCAATACGGGACTACACAACCAAATCACAGGAAGCAAAAGTGGTCTTCAACGGATCAGTTCACAGTACTTGACCCGGTCTGATCGCTTCTAGCGCAAACATCTAAAAGGCAGTAACGCGCAAACCGTACGTGGTAGATCCACGAAATTCACACGTGTGCAGGGGAACTTTATAATGTTAAAGTCATCATCAGTGCGAGGCGCCTGACAGCGTTCGAACAAATTATTATTTGAAAAATAGAATGATTGACGAGCTAATCCTTTTAGCGTCAATGAAAGTATGCGGTATATTCGAGATAGATGATAACGATATTTACTCTCAGCCGAGGTCAACTCCATATTGCCCGGGACTGTTTAAGACAGACTCCGCGCGAGAGTAAGTAGTATCGCAATGTCTGTTATACTTAATTTAGCATATTTTCGAGATTTGTTCAACATTCTAAAGTCACGCTTATACTGAGCACTCTGATATACTCAAAAATGCATCGGTAAAGTGAAGTTAGATGTTATACAATGATAAGTGGAACAACGTGACATTCCACTCTGCGCGTGCTGGGTACAAGCAGGTAGCTCAAACCAGGACGAATAAATTCACAGCTTCTATATACAATAAGTCCACGTCGTTCCTAATGGGTTACATAATGCTCAGCCAAGCTACACCGGGCTGCACTCACTTCACTGAAACTAGCATGGGTTAAATAGAAAGAGTAATTGTGCAGTATTTGCAATCAGAATAAACATCTGTTGCACAAACGATCCACAGATGTTTATCGAAAAAGAAACACTACGAACCTTACTAAATAATACTGGTACATGTACCAGGCCGTCAGAAACGAATCATAAAGACAACAATAGATGAGGAGAAAAATGAAACTATCATTGGCACACAAACGAATGAACAGAGAAAATGACCACTATGGTCCTAAACAAATGGCAGAAATAGACACTAGGCGGATAGTATGCAGTACATAGGTGACGGTGTGTCTCATTCATCAACACTAGATAGATCGGAGGAAGAACCAGAAGATATGGTCTCGGGGGCATCTACTTTACGTTTGCTTCGTTTCTGTTGTATGAGGTTCGCTTTTGGGGAATGCCCCGATCCTGAAGATACGTCACCATAAAATACTTGGGAACCATGTTGCGGAATAGAACTGGTTGCTGGGGAGGAGGTAAACGATGGACGATGACCTGCTGCGGTTGACACTTTTTGGGCCATGGAACCAACTCTACCAGAAGACGGTGCAACAGTGACCGGTGGTTGGGGTAACACGTTAGTGGAGGCAACACGCAGCGGTGGTGGAAGGGGTGGTGCCAAGCCCGACCGTGTGTGGGGCTCAAGCATAGCGGCTAAAGATGTCGCGGAAGGGCGCGGAGCTCCTCCTTGCATACCTGAAGGTTCTGTCCCACTGGGAAGGTTTGTGTTACTCCAAGTGCCCGGAGTAGTTTGCGGCAAAGTTAGTGGGGAGGAAACCATGTTAACACCTGGAAGGATCATGTTGGGCGACCCGGATACTAGGAAAATGGAAGCCACGAAGAGATATCAAGTGAACTGCACAGACGATAGCTCTATGAAATAAGTAATCTGATGCAAAAGTAAGTAAGCGTTATGTCCCATAACAATGGCATAACCACCCTGGGAAGATAATGTGACAATTAGGCTGCATCAGGCAGGTCGGTTAGCAAATAGATCACATCACATGCGACTTAAGTACTTCGTGTAACTGCATTGACGGAGCGTCTCTGACATCCTTCATCGTTTAGTTAAAAAACAGATGAGTAGGGAACAGAGGGGAAATCAGGAATATGATTCTACGTGTGGCGTTCAAGGAACTGTTGGCACCAACAGATAGTAAGCTAATAAAACATGTCCATGGAGTGTAAAAGTGCACAGAAGTTGACATAAACATGCGAACACATTGGTTATCTTGACTGTCATGTATCTGATCAGTATTCCTTTGAGTTATTCCAGTTTCAGACATCCGCCCATGGCCTTCTGAGCAGAACCACTGCTTACTTTGTCTAGCTCTTGTAAGAATCAGGGGAGGAGCCACTTTATTAATACAGGTCATCAGCCTGACGACACCGTCGTTCACACCACTGTTAATCGAAACGGTGATGAGGAATATCCTAGAAGAAAGTCAGAATAAACAAGCAAAAACTGGATCAAAACCGCGATGTTCACGCGATTATCCCATTCGATATGAGTTAATAAGCGGAGGCGACGATGATCATATACGCCTAGTCCGTTGATACCTTCGAATCGAACAGGCCACGCCTCCTAATTATAGATCGAAAATACACCTCTTCTCTCAACAACGATTTAATATATTTTCGACGTCGCAGATGGCGCACGATGACACAGATGGCATATAGCCTTTGCTATTCTCTCTGACACCACATCGGCAATAGAGGCTGACCAAACAATGCCAATCCAATATGTAAAACGACTCAATCTCAAACGGATTACCTGCAACAGGGCATACGGTGGTGAAAACGTGATATTCGAAATATAAAAATCGTAAGCTATGTCCATCCTTGCCAGGGCGTCATGTTCGGAGGCCAAACACCACCTATCGATTTCCCCTCTGAAGTTCCAAGATCAATGTGGTAGAACATTAAATCAGGATATGAGTAGTCCAGCATAACGGATCAAAGCATCCAGATTTGGTAATGATAATTTCCCGCTAAGTGACCATATGATCAACTGTTAGATGGAAGTGCGCCTGCAGCAATGTGTACTACCACCGATTTCGGCGAAATCATAGTACTCAAATGGTTTATAATTTTCAAACAAACTAAAGATAGAACATGAAAAAGCGGTAAATATTCTGGTAAACTTTTCCACTGCACCGACTGACCGAGACGACAGCTATCGAATGAAGCATAACAAGTTCAAACGCATTAGCTCAAAAAAGTTCGTGACAAGTAGAACAAACACAAGCCTGATGCATGGGCGTAAATTTGTTCGGTGGATGTGATGAACCAGTGATTAGAGGTAAGTGCAAAGTTCGAGGCTACCTGCAATGGTTTATCCTTTATTGAATAGAAGGAAACCGCTCCATACCTCCGAACTAATCCGCCCACCGTTGCAATCGAAAGCAATGTCACAGTCTTGTTAATTTATATGCACTTACCAAATGAACTTGTTCCGGCCAGTTAGAGGCAATTAAGAACTTGAGGTATAAAATGAGTACACAAGTATAAGCACTCGGCAATGATTATAAGCGGGCGTTAGGTGGCATTTTCAATAGCTGTGGCATGTTAAATCAAACTCATCTAGTTATCGACCTAAGGAACTTTTGGCATTTAACCACTTGCCAAAATCACATCTGAAATTAAAAACAACCAAAAATAAGGAATTGTAACAGTTCTGGCGATTTTATCACGTTAACTCTAAAACAAAAACTTCACGATAAACTCCGTTCTTGTTTCGATTAATCCGATAAAGATAGTCACAGCAAGAGTCAATTCGAGGATCATCTTTAGAGGAACCACAACCATAACTGAAAGCACATCGATGTTTTCTGAAAGCTGGCATTCTGCCAAACCACACATTCATGATGAGCTTCATGTAAGTGACAACTCAACATGCGACCAATAAACGTTACGGTATACGCGCCCGTCAAACTGACGCTAAAGTTACACATTACTTGGAGCTGGAGCATCAATTCTAAACAGACGGACCACACATAATGAGACTAGGAAAAGTTAGACCGGCAGCCACAACGTCATGTGACATACCGGGTCATATTTGGGCGGGATTGTCAGGTTAGCCGAGCCTAAGCGGAAACAGCCGTGGTAACTCGAACTCGATCCGTAATCGTGTAACTAGCAGTCAACATCGCTGCCAATGAATTGCCGCAACGTACATAGCAGCGGCCAATGTGTATCATAACTAATAGCAAATGCATGGCTGAACACAACTCATCGATCACAAGCGAACAACAGTTTGCTGAAGCAACGACTGGTACCACTATAAACAGACGTCAACCCTAATTGAGTGCATTGATCCATTCTTAGACAAAACATATTGGGTACCACGGAAAATAGTTCTTCCATTCGAAAAATCCTCTTTGAAGATGGAATAACCATCCCGTTTCTAAAATGATATAAAACGTCTTGTGGACGTGAACTGCTAATTTGAAAAACCGATCCGTCCGAGGTCGCAAAACTTGTTGGATTCTACTCTTCCAGAACATGATTTCCCAAAAAGAATTGTTAACAAAAATTCGCATGTATTGAACTACCTCCACAGTCACCTTAGTGGAGGAAACAAGGTAATTCACCTAAATTTCAGCATCAGCTGCATGCTCGGGATGATTGTTACTCCCAATACGTTCTAAGTCATCGTCTGATACATATCGATGCTGACCCACACATATCACAAAAATATGAAGATTCAGAGTTGAGACACATCAAATGTATTATAATTCAGGTCGCCGCTGACCATAATAACCGTCGGTAAAATGACAGATCAAAAAATAAACAAACGTGTTTGGAAAAAAAGAAAACAAAACAATTAAGTCTTATGAACAATAGTCAGTAATCTCACAGATGCAGGTTCATCACTGACCGCGACACAGTGATATATCCAACAGCGCCTCAATTAAACAAAGTTGAATAACAAACACAATGTGAGGAAACACCCCAATTAACCTTGATCACGAAGGCGGTCGAAGCTTTTACAGTCAATTCCCATGTCATCGTCGACCCAACAATAGGTCGATTTCAATCACCTGCAGCCGCAGTGGGCAAGACACGATAGGACATGCATTTTGCCAACACACGGAGTACATGAACTAACCGGGGTGGATGGTGCAATTTCATTATCTCGACTATTGCGCACGATCTTCGAGATTTCCAAAATATGCGCCAATGGACTTTTACGCTGCGCACATAACCAATCCATTTGATACAGAATAACCGGCGAAAACAAGGAGGGACCAACACCGATAGCCTATATGCATTGTCTACTTGAATGGACCACGTTTCTAACCAGTCGGGTCAGGTCAAACACAAAAGCGTACTGTATACCCTCACCTAAAAACAAAATCAGACGTTTTTGTGACGCCACCAATGATGAATGTGTGCTTTCTTTGTCCTCAAAAAAATAACATCAATAATTTTACAAGTTACACAAGTGGATGAAGCGGCCGAAAGACAAGAACAACACTTCACAGTCGTCGAAGACAAACCATATCATTTGGGCGGTTCAACATGGTATGCAGGTCGTCCGTAAAATAACGAAATGGAATAGTCCATATGCACAAAATCGGTCAGTTTATTGTCTGGCAGAGGTTTTACGCCCAGATCCTAGGAAACTCCAAGTGTTCCTTCCAGAATACCGCTAATCACCTAGCTGTCCAATACGAGAATGCTCGAGATAACTGCACATAACTAGGCATTTTGTACTTGAAATGTGTATAAAGTGATTTTCACAAACGAACACCCCTCGACGACGGAAACAAGCCCAGACGATGTGTTCAGTGGCCGAGTCAAAAGCATCCCTTAGGTCTAAAAACAAAACGACCGCTGGGTATGCAACCAGGTGTTTCAGCGTCTAGCACGCCGTAAAACACCGGTCAATACAGCTGTGATCAGACTAAAGACCTGTATGATCTTGTACTTGCATTGATGTGTTTCACAGGCGGTCATATTACGAGATTAGGGAATATCCTGCATGAGATACGGACAAGGTTAATACCTATGTAGTTGTCACATAATGTCTTGGCATCATTTTCGGCGACGAGAATGACCCTTAATGAGTCGCACAGAAGAAGCACTTACGCAGTCTCCCATATAGCGTGAGGTTGTAGCCACTTCGGACAACAATCCATCGCCAACATCTCTGAAAAGAACTGGGGTTTTATTATGTTTCAATAAAGTAAGCTTTAAGGCCATTTCGGTTTCGGACGGAAGAGCGTTTGGACTGCCATAAGTAAACACACCATATCCGTCGTCTACAGCAGAATGAACTGCATCAGGCAAGGCAAATTGCTCCTCAGTGTTCAACCTACTTTTAAGGTCGCCACATACGCAGCCTCGCAGATAACTTATCGATAGCCAAATATAACCGTGATTCGGAAAAAACAGCATTCGGCTACTCTCTAATAAAAGGTATTTCACACAATGTTAGCCTTGTCGACTATGTGATTTTCCTCGTAAGTAAGGAGACTCTTTGTAAGCTAGTATTTCATTTCACAGTGGTCAAGGTGCGTCAGTCGATGTTTGTTCATAAGCCTCACCGAAACAATAAAATTCAATGACGCCATAAAGGCAGTACCTCTCTGAAATCAGATTTTTTTTACATCAAATTCGCACAACAGTGTCCTTTAGTGTCATACCACTAACGGGACCTGGGTAGGTTAACTGTCAGTGCCATCTGATAAGCAGTTTGTATGCTTCATTGATAAAGTCCCAATTGACCAGTGTATATGTGCAGGCGCATGAATTCTGAGCAAACAATAAAACAAAACAAATACGAATAACACCCTGACCTGAGTCACGATGACTGCTCTGAAATGAACGACAGTCTCCAATAGAGTGACAGTATTGGTAGATAACGGCGAAAGCGTCATAGTTAGGTTGCATATGGCGTTATTCATATGACGCATTACCATATTTTGCGCTAGAATGAGGAACTCACTGTGAGATGTACACAATCATAACAACATGCTACAAGTCATTGCTTCGTACTCGAACAAGGAACGTGCCAACTGCTTTGCCACTAGAGTGAGCTTACATCACAGAGTGCACTATGATGTTCAAGCGTATAGTCTGCCTCACGATATCAAATGAGGCATCGTAGAAAGCCTCCTTGAAAGTATCTGAACGAGTGATATAAAGGACGCCTCTCAGGACCCTGGCGACAGGATTCGATCAAAATGCTAAGTCTGACGGCGCACGGACGATAACTCCTTTGAATTCAATAGGGTAAGCTTCGTTCTGCATTGCAACTCAGTACGACTTTCGATCCAAGCTCAACACCAGATTTTATTTTAGCGATATCAGGAACCTCGAAAGAGAACCGCGGGTCCATAGCATGGTCCAACA
>LOND01001798.1:30791-72508 GCA_014220965.1 Paragonimus kellicotti | reverse complement strand
TATTTCAGAAAATAGAGCTAAGCATTAAATGATGAATTGAGAGTGACACGCTGCTGCAATATATGACATTATGTGGCTTTTTCAGATGAACTACCAGTTGCTCAATTGCAAGGTGAGAGCGTCTTATTGTTAAATGGTTTAGTCAAGAAAAAAAGGGACGCTGTGTGTATTACGCATCATTTTATCACTTCTTTTATAATTCAAACTAGGATTTATTTTTTCTTCTCATCTCAAGGTTGCATGTCAGTCGAGCATCAGTGTCCATCAATGATGTACTGTTGTCAGTAAGGATGATGAAAACTTCTCAGATCTATACTCCACAACAATTAAATGACCTTACAGTAAACGACCATGACAAACGTGACGGATATGTGAATAAGAGTTTCAAATGTGAAAGTTAATTCTGACAACCTAATCACACTGGCCTAAAACAAGGACAACGACGGCTTGGAGTATGAGCGGTGAATGAAACGTAAGGTCACTGTCTGTTCAATTATTGGGAGTATCTGCCTATGCAAATTAAGGAACGCTGGTGATCATACCTAACATAACATTTGTGTGTATACAAATCCACATATTCAGATCTAAAAAAAAATAGTTCACCTCCTCCAATTCCGTGTCAATGCCTTGGGTTTTCCTTTGATCACATCTTCCGGCCAGTTCGAGTTTCACTTTCAGTTCACGTTTTAAACGTAACGCATTCTCCGCGGATTTCCAATTTCGGAATGCTTTCCAACGTTCATCCAAGGCGTCCTGTAATTAGAAGGGAAGATAAGTAAGAGTCACGAGAACAGTGGTGTTTATTCAAGCTACTAAACCAACCTCAGTAACTGATAGCACATGCTAAACAGTTCAGCGGAAGATGACAATACTGACTTTCAGTGAATGGAACGCTTTGCTATTTCTCGACCAAACGGATATAGAAGTGGATTAGAAACAAACCCACTGAACTAGATGACAGCTTTCGAACAACCGAACACTAAGATATGTTTCAAAAACATATGCGAAGTATTCGATTCATGAAGAGCTATACTATCGGAAGATGGAAAATTCGAACAGGGTACAGATTTGAAGCAACCTGGGACATAAAATTAATCTGTAAATGAATTAGAAGATGAATTGCAGTCTGACAATGCACACAGGCTGGTATTCGGCTGATTGCACGTAGAAACAGTCTGCGGGTTAGCAGCATCGAAGTTAACAATTCACTTGCGCACATATCCGCGTATCGGAAGGGTGGTACAACATGAAGCTGTATGCTACGCATTAGGTAGATGAAAGAAGTGAACTGGGTACAGACAGATTTGCATAGATCCGGCATTTCGAGACGGAGGTAACAAACAATACATGTCTGGTCAAAAGCTGTCACATAGTATCGGGGGGAGAAATTGAACATACTGAATTCTGTGCTATTGCTGATTAAAAAAGCACGCTGCATAAGGCCAAACATGTGGATCCTTCAACCTTCATGACCCATTTTCACGGAAAAGCCATAAAGCAGCATAACAGCGGATCAGGGAGGCACACGAGATGAATCAACAGTGAAAATGCACCAAAAGATTATGCGTTTATCGGGAGCATCATTTAACTGATTAGTTCACAATAACGTCTGAACCTGGACAAGAAAAAATGCAGTACGACTGACTAACGGAACTAAATGAATGCTCAAATTTACACTTCAGTCATTCTGATACAGAGTTCCCCTTCACAGGAAATACCAGATGGGACCACACCAAATGACCCTTATAAATAATTGTATTTTATTTAGGGGCTTTCAACCCAACTCCAACCTAATAGTAATACACGAAGGTTGTACATTTTACTGAAATCGCTAATCACCTGTTTTTGTACATTTACAAATGTAACACCTCCAGGTGCCTCCATCTTGAAGAGATGTGTGACACCGATCATGGAACGCGATACCATTGTGAGAACGATGAGAACTACGATTCCGTAAAGATGGCAGACAGCCACATACACCGGGGTGAATAACTGCCTAAATAGCATACATGAAAAGGGACTGCTGTCAAATGTCAAACGGAATCGTCCTCGGTGTTTCTCCTTAAGGAATACGAGGTATAAAGTCTGACTGCTATTGACGTTACAATTCCAGAAGCTCATTGCTTCACGTATTCAACAGAGAACTAAGAACGGTAACTTGAACAATTGCTTGAATAGTGGCAAGACGTTTTTCTCCATAAAAGTGCATGTTTTCACCGGTGCAACACACCACTTACTCGTGCTTCGAAGAATGAGCTTAAAATCCTTCGAGCAACTGAGATATGATTGCGCACTAGTTTAGTGAAGGGTAGAACCTGATCGTTTTGTTGATATAATTTATGACCTCGTTCAAGTTGAATGTGATCGTCTAGGTAGTGAAACAGCTACCTTACTTTCTTAGCATTGCCACAGCAGTTAAATCACGCAAACACGTCATTATATTATGACTGAAACATGAACCTCATCGGGACTTGTGGACACACATTTTATGAAAATATAAAATACTCTAGCTTCTCATAACAGATCCTAGACTATGCACATCAACGCCAGAATACGGTAGTACAACCGCGGATCTCAAATATGCAAGACGACTCGGTTAAAATTCGACGAAGAGAACAAGTGTAAGCAATGTACATTGGTGTCAAAACATACCGTTCAACTCTCCGGTTAGTTCCGTTTTCAGAAATCGCTTAATCTGTGGTCAAACAGTGAAGTTAAAATTTTGTGAGGTATTTCTCGTAGCCTTAGCTGATCCCGAGGCACAGATTAACGAATTTTTTTTCACAATCCTCCCTAAGCAGACAATCACTTGATATCTTTGATCTCAGTCGACAGATAAGAACCGGGGCGGCTAGTTTTACATCACTGAGAACTTCCCTAGGTTTCAGGCATAGGACAGACTAAACATAGAGGTAAACTACAAGTGATTAGGCTTGCTCCATTAATATGCAGCTGTGAGAACTTGAACGCAGGAACAGCAGGGAATGTAGAATTCGCAGCAGCCAACCCGGAACCATATAGGAAAACAATGCCCAGGTCTACTGGAAGCGTCGTAACACGGCGTATGTTAACCATCTTTGAAAAAGGTTTCGGTTGTAAATACGAAACAAACAAAACCTTAGATGAGTCCTGACTCAAGTAGCATATGAATGAAAGGAATGAACACTGGAAGCCACCATAGAGTCATTCAGCTGCCTTTTGAATCAGGTTGTTTTAAGTGATCTCAACAGTAACACCCTAAGCTTTGGCAATCGAAAGTGATTGTTCAAGACCACGATAACCACTGCTGGTGTGCAATCTGCTCACATTCCGGCAATCAGAATAAACAGAGTGCTCTGCACATTAGCACTTTACAGCGCCTACCGCCAACGGATCACTCAATGGTTACATTCGAACTGACATTCTCCGACCAAGTCCATCACTGTTTGCAATTACTAAGTAGAACAGGTAGTCTGAACTAGATACGAACCGGCAGTTTTCGTGTTACAAACTGTGGAACGTAAAATGAACATCCATGAGAATAAGTAAAAAAAAGTCCCGTGGTTTGCAAGCTCTCTTTAGTTGAATAACTACAGCGGACACCCTTCGATAAACCTGGTTGTCACCGGATCAAGTCTTAAGAGGGAGGCCAGTACTGAATAAAAGGATTGAAGTTAAATAAGTAAAAATATCAGTTCACTTTGTTGGATACTGTGATATTATAAACGCATTGCACATCGACTTGTAATAACGAGTCCCAACCGCAGGAAACGCTAGACAGTGGGAGCAAGTCACAAGGCCAAGATAATGACGTATGGATTAGACTGGCTCAAACTTGCTGAAAAACAACGAGAGATGGGAAATAGAAAAGAATGTGCAACCGTCAGAAGTTTTATCTATATACAACCGCTTACTTTACAGGCTTGTATGATACCCAGAGTGTCACGTGCGCAATCCGCAAGGTACATGAGCTCGGCATCTGCCAGCATCGCGTAACGCTGACTGACATTTTCCTCCGTATCAGCCAAACGTCCCAAGGCTTGTGCTAGCCCGGTGTGCTCCTCGACGTTAGCCAATTGCGAGATCGCACGAGATACAGCAAACTTCGAACTGACAAGATCTTGGAAGTAACAAATGCACAATTGAGGAAACTGTTATCCACCGAAGGCCATGTAGCCGCTTTCCTCCAGCCTTGTTAAAACTGTGTTGGAATTTTATCAGACGGTGCTTTCCTTTGCTGGAGGAAGGCGATAACCTGGCTTTCCATGTAAACGATTTCATCACAGGCGACAGGAAAATACAAACGTGTTCCACAAATCGATGACTGAAGAAATGACATGTGCACAGTGTTCTAAATGTATCACGAGGATGGGAAGTTACACTCACACTTCACTTACGATATCCATAACTTTATATACATATCCACGTATTGTAGATCCAGCCGAAATGACTCGATTATTTTCGGCTTAACCAGCAAACGGCTACGAAACCTGGCTCACGTATGTGGATGCTCACAAAATGTTCAGATCATCGGTGTCTATAACGCATTAGTGGCGCATTGTGGGAACATCGTGTTAGCAATGAAACCTGCCGACAGGCCTAGAGGCAAACAGATTCTGACAACCACTCAAACTAGCAACCTCGTCTGGTCGGCATCGCAGACTCGGACATATCTTCTGAACATCAACTCACAGCCAGTTACGTCGTAATTCCTTTTAAGAGTGGTTAGGCTAGAAGTGGCAGTCCGGTAGCGAGCGTATGACCCGGGATTGGAGCACCAAAGCACTGACACTGAAGCTTGTGCAGTATTAACGATTCACTGGCCGGGGTCCAAGGGATAATGAACACCTTTGGTTAAGAATGCCGTCTAATATGGCCAAAAATAGAAGCCGATGGCGCTCGTGTTGCGAATCTCCGTGTATGCTGGATTAATGTCTTGTTTCTGTTCTTTCTACATCTGCTACGTTGCTTGGCGCATATACGTCACTTTATGTGGCTATTCACTTATATATATATATATATATATATATATATATATATATATATATATAATGGAAGAACAGTTGGTTTGTTTGACTGAGAAAAATAAACGTAGTAAAAAGAAAAATTCTACGTAGCCCAGGCAACATATAAACGAATCGAAAAACATGAACAAACAAGGAGATCAGAAAAAATATACGAGAAGACCCGACATACCTTGAGTACTTGTAACAAGCGAGGTAAGCGCTCCATGCAGGCGCTTCAGTTGCCGTTCCCAGCTTTCTAGTTCTTCGGTTTTCAAATCGAAATACTGAAATTTGTTACCGAGAAAGCGTGTATTTTACTCGGTGTGAAACAACTAAGCGAATGGGCTAAACATGCATAATATACAAAGACAGGTACGCAGCCACGATGAGTCACAAGCGTGCTGACTCTACATAGAACAAAGCTGTGTGTGCCATCGAAGCAATTGGGGCGGGGATGCTGCCAGTAGTGCATTAACAATGAAGAGATAACAAACAGGGACGCAGATATCATCGACAGAGATCGAGAATGAGAAGAGCTGGACAATATCCGACGAATGACAAAGAGCCAACTGGACAATTGCCCCCTCCATCCACATACATTTTGGGATGTATGGTTGTCAGTGCTTGGGTGCCGTAGGCCTTCTGGCTTAATCGCATCCTTCTGCTTCTTGCATAAATAGAATTTAGTAACTCTATTGTAAATATGTGAAGTATTTACCTATTTTATTAAGTTCCGACTTAAACAGGTTAGAGGCCAGTTGCTTTGTGAAACGAGGGATATCACCCGCTCCACAAAAGTTGGTGTCACAATCTCTATGCGATCGCAACCTTTTACACCTGTAGTACTGCTTGCTCGATGATTTTGCACGCATTCTCGAGAAGGGTTGGAAATGTTTATCAAAGCTCGTATCCTTTCTCACCAGAGTTAGCGGCATTCAACGGTCGTTTTTGTCATCACGTTCTATTAAGACACCTGCGTGCTTACGATAAGTTTGCAAAAAGAATTTCCCTGTTGTTTTCTATTTGGAGTTACTCCGTGCTATGTCTAGTCCATTTACTACGTTCAACTCACACAGAGCAACCATTATCTTGTATCTCACTCGTTTTTGTATAACAAGAGTAAGATATTCATCCAAATGTCCTACCTTCTCTGCAGTTGCTTCTTTTTACTTTCTCTAACAATCCGTAGAGAAAATCTTGCTTTTGCGTACACAAAAGTGTCAATTACCTCGTTGTAGTCGTCGATAACTCAGAATGGTCACTTTCTGGGGGAATAAGGTAATAGCTTGACATGTTTGAAGATAGCGTTCTCACTACCTGAAACATGACAGCCATCTACATCCATAACTGGCACCCCAGACTGTAAATAAAATACAGCGTCCGCGGCAACCGACAGACTTGTTAGCCACAGAAGAACAATGACGGTCGTTGAACGGGGAATTGTCTAGGAACTCACGAGTGTCCCGAAACGTTAATTTAAAATTTCAGCAAAACAATGGCTATTGATGCCGAGTGCCTCTTGGTCAATACTGAACGGAGCGAACATTTTGACTGTGACATAACTTTGGCTTCAGAGAGCGACCGTGCATGCGTCGACTGTGGCCCAGATGTGATTCTCATGACGAGTTAATGTTCGTTTGGGTATCTCTGGACAGCTTTTACGACCAAGATGACGACAGAGGATCAGCTTGGTTACTACACCGAATCACAACAACCATGCTAAGGAGATCCTAGGAAATGGGTAACTAAAGATCGACACACAAGCAACGAGAAGGGTTCCCAGAATAAATCATCGTTCCACGGGGTCGTAGCTCATCGTCTTTCAGGACGGAAAAATAGCGTCAACAGTCATAACAAAAATGAGGCTCAATTTTGAATTTGTAAAGTAACATCCCCAAACGGACAATGGTGCGTAGAGCACGGGAATAATCATGGAAAAATGGTTATCAATCAGCGAAATGTGAGATTCAGGAAGGAAACAACGATGGACAAGCTTAACCAGATCAAATAATGATCCTCTGCGGTTGCTCAAGAACAGTCGCGAAAGGTCACGCATACGTTTTGCTATTTCCATGTGAGTTGGTTGTATTTATATGAAACGTTAGACGACCAAGGCGAACATGAGAATGGAATCCATCCCGCAAGACATCAGTTCTTCAGAAACCAATCGTCAATACGGAACTTAGCAGCAAAAAAAGGGATAAACTGGAAGGATTTGCAAATTGATAAGTTCGAACACGAGGTCTGACGACAATCGTGGGTGCCGGTATTCTAACGAGAGCAGCTGTTAACCTATGCATCTCTGCAGTGGGGTGGATGTTTAACGTTTGAAAGTTGCAGTCAGAAGAGGCTCACATTCGTGAGCATCTGCAAGCAGCTGACGCCCGGTGAATGAAAACAACAATGAATGATGAATTGAAGCACACCTGAGAAGTGTCTAACGATAAACCTGTCAATTCCTGGAGCCGCACCAGGCATTAATGGTTGTGCTCAGCCTATATGAAGTGCGGCCCTAAATACGAGAGACTGGATGAGAGTTGGCTTATATATGTACAGGTCAAAGTAAAAACAGGTGAGTCCAGATACAGAACGGATGTGATAGAATGAGGCTGGTCAGTTATAACCGGCACCATCGGTAGAGTCTTATCTGACTGCATGTTCAGACAACCAATCACCTTAGCCACATATGAAATTTCTTAAACGTTTAAAACTCGTCACATGATCACGCGTCTTCACTACGAACGTAAAGCTGTTCCATAAAGCTTCTAATGGTCTAAGCACATTTTTCAAATAAACGTAAAGTTGATTCGTTTAACTGTAGCGAAGTCGTTTAATAAAGCAAGACGTTTATTATCCAATTCGCACGTTCGCGCCTATGGATCAGAACTGCAATCTACATCGTAGAGAGGTTTGTAGTCAAACATCTTATTCATTTTTTTTAGTTCTGCGTTTTTGTCTGACGTGGATTTTCGCATGTTATTTCTCGCTCGGCGGACTGATTTCGCTCGATGATGACTGGCTCGATCTCTCGTGTTGTCCATGATCTACTCGCTATGAGCTCCGATCATATTTCACAGTCGCGTTGAGATATTTCTCTGGATGTTGGAACAACGGGGTCTTTTCACATAACAAAAATTTTCAAATTGTTCTGAAGAATGGCAACCGTATTACGACTTCGCCCGGATGTATGTTCATTTAGAGCGAAATCTTCCCAGACAGTTTCGTGCGTTTTCATTGGCCAACACGGAAACAAGTGGTAACACTACAAGGTTTCTGATTCGGGAACACAAAGTAAAACTACATTCGAGTTATATTAAAATCCGCTAACACTCTCTGAATGAACTGTCTCTTTCAGAGCTGAGTGATGAACGACGCATCAGTGGAGAAATAACTGGATTAATAATTCTAATGAACGACAGAGGACCCAGCGCCCCCTGTAACACGAAAATCCAAAGAGAGCAACAACATATGTGAGTCGCAAAACCAACCCGCTTTGAGTTGTGTTTTTAACACGTACGCTTTCGGCTCTGATTATGTTAACGTGATACATAAACAATGAAAAACAGTGATTTCCGACAGCCATTTTCCAATCGACGACCATT
The DNA here is from genome assembly GCA_014220965.1 of Paragonimus kellicotti. NCBI lineage: Eukaryota > Metazoa > Platyhelminthes > Trematoda > Plagiorchiida > Troglotrematidae > Paragonimus > Paragonimus kellicotti. Next base: position 63,921 of record LOND01001798.1, on the reverse strand, counting down.
TCTGTCCTCGTTGTGATCCATCAGCTAGAGGCATTTCGATGGAGATTCGTAAGACGGCCAGCTGCACTAGAGCGATGCAAATAATTGTAAAACCTCGGCCAGCTAGACAGACACTGCCAACTACAGTATCAATATTTCATTGGTTACAACCATAAATGTCAGTGTCTTTGAAATGTGAGCATCGTCTTACCATGATGTCAACGAGTGGCACGTTTACATAGTCGCGAAAAAAGACATCTATAATGGGCCTGGAAAGATGTTCATTTTCGAATGTCCATGATGAAAACTCAATATACACTCCATGACCAAATTATATAGCCATCCAATCTTTCAACAACATGGCCCTTAGTATTAAGCTGACGTCCACCATTCTTGGCGATATACCACCAAATACGGTAGAAAGCTGTTTGTTGAAACCGTCAGAGTGGCCTCTAAAGAAGAGTGAAGAAGTCGCGACAAGGTTATACGAACGCCTTAGGTTGCCATAGTACCTCTTGGCTATTCCAACACGTCATGGTTAGGCAGACTTCGGGTATTTTTAAAAAAAGACACGCGCATTGATTAGTTGACACAGTAAATACTAATGATCTATGCGTGAAGCAACTATCGTGTGGCTAAGGTTAACGTAAGCTGTACTTCATTTAACGTTTGCATTGTCCATGTGATTACCAAGAAGACCTGAAGCGGTCGTCTTGGATCGAGGGAGGGTTTTAGTAGTTCAACAGATTTGTAGGAACACCAATGCTCCTATTTTATACGACAAACGAATTGTCGTAGTGTCGTGTTGGAAAACAAAAGGTCCTCGTCAAGCTGAAGAAATGAAACGTCACGGAAAGTATTCTAGCGTTTACACGTGACAGTCGGCACCTGGACTGCCACTTTATATAGCCAGATCCCTTACAACAAAGACAGAGAACATCTCCCATAAGGTCAACGAACATCTATCGTTGTCGTGTTTACGGGGGCACACAATTTACTTTCGAAGGTCACGCCGACAGCAACTATATAAATCAGGCCTAGGCAAATAAGAGTTGTTATCATCCTTGAAGCGGACGAAATACCACTGATGAGACCGAGAAACATGGGCTTCAGTCCACAACACGGGCTACATCTCCCACCGATTTGGGGAAAAGTGGTTTTTATTAATTTTCCTATGTTTTGCCTGTGTTCACCGCACTTGTGAGTAATGATCAGGTTGCCCGATCGTCTCGAGAGGAGACACAGTTACTGTCTGTTAACTCCAATCGATAACCCCGCGATTGGGGGGGGGGGGGGGGGGGGGGGGGGGGGGGGGGGGGGGGGGGGGGCGAATTAGGACTTCCTAGGCAGGTCGAAATCTCCGATCTCATTAAACCTGCTAGGCGATATTTTAGATTACTGGTGAGTAGTCGAGGATTTGGTTAATTTCAAGTTGAACATCATCATTACTCACAAGCGAAAGTGGTTGAGCGTTCACATATGATAATTCGGTCGTGCCTAATGTGAGGTCAATGGCGCAGTGGTAAACACGGTTGCCTCACGAAAAGCAAGGCCGGAGTTCTAGTCCCGGCAGTGGCAAGGATATGCACTACTGACGAGCTCTAATGAGAGCGAAACTCGAGTCTAGTGCTTCTTTTCGAAAGGGGCCGACTGGAAAGTCTATGGGAATGCGACAGCTGCGATCAATTGTGGGTGATGTTCAACTTGAAATCGTGATATTCTTCGTTTGCCCCGCCTTGATTTGCATGCACGACGTTTTTTTACCTTTCCAAATAAAACGCGACGGCATCTTCAGACCACCGGATTTTTTTTTAGAAATTCCCAGAAGGCTCAGTTACATGCTTGAATCTTCTTTCCTTCCAAGACGGTTAGTCCAATTCATCATAGCAATGCAAATTTAAAAATGAAATAGTGGTAACCTGAAAATTAGAGCAGGTCCGGACCACTGAAAAAGCGATTCCACAATGTCACTGTGGATTGAGTAGTGACGCGTATTCGGTTTTCAAAGCGGTAACATCTTTGTGACTAGGAAGTGTTGAGTTAAAGTACCGGCCAAAAAGACATTGTACCGCCAAGTTCCGTTGATCCAGTTCACCAACAACAAAAAAAGAAATATACCACGAGATGTGAGCGGTTCTCTACTCTTATTGGTCACGAACACAGAGCAACCGCTTGCCACGTGTAAAATTCGAATGTCGGTCTTTACTATTGATGTTACTTATATTTCATACAAAATCCATCGTGTTATGCTAGCAACTGATAAAGGTAAATTAAGTATTAACATTCTGTGCATAACTCGATTAAAATAAAAGCCATTCAAAAGCAGTTGAGTTTACAACTTTTTGGTGGTCTTTGGTGGTGTATGGCAAAAAAATGACTGTTATCAGTTTGACAATAGGGAAATAACTGATTGTCGAGAGGAAGCCGATGAACAATTAGTCACACGGAACAAGGTGCAAAATGTAATAGAAAATTTGAACAAAAATAGGCTTGCGAATGCAACTTTCAAACCGAAAGCAAATACACATGGGTTTATCAATCACCATACGGAACTGGAATGATCAGACTGATAGGAATTGGAGTGAAAAACAGGACAAAAAAAAACAAATTCGTTCTAAAAGGACCAAAAATAGATTAATGGAACTCGTGCACATGATTAAAAATTGCTCATACAAAGAAGGACTGGCAGAACGTAGTGCATAGGGAGGCGCATTTAGAATGATTCAGAAACAGTTGCCGAGAATAAAATTAAGCCAACAGCAAGAATTTTGTATGCACGATTAGCTGATTGTATGGCGATGGAGTTTAACGAGTTGATCGTCACGCTTCATGCTACCGTCGAACAACAACGACAACAACAACAACAACACGCACACAGCAGAAGTAGCACGTACTAGAAATGATAGAAAGCAAAACAGAAGGACCCACTCACTTCGTCTACGAAACCCTGGAATATATGCAGTTTGGGAGAGCACATGCTAGGTAGAATATCAAAGAACAATACATTCCCGAGGACGTTGATCATTGAGAATGACATAGATACGCTTGGGATACAAATGAGGGATGCTGCTACAAGGCAGTATGACGACAGCACATCAAGATCAAAAAGAGCTACTGTTTTTGGGGATGGTGAAATTAAACTTTTGAATAATTAGGAATGTAAACAAGTTCCTTAAGCAGAGCCGAATCCAGTTGGATGTCTGGATATAACAAACACAAGTCAACTATGTTCACTTCCATGGCGTTATTGAACTAAGCACCTCTCTAGGTTTCAGATTTGGGAACAGTCACAAATGGTGACCCAAACGACAAAGAGTTATGGGCAGTAGAAGATATTGCTGATAGGTTGTGATACAATAACGGCCAATAATTCTACAAAACGCTACAGAGTATTATAGAAAAGCATTTACGGTGCAGTGATGTAGGCCTGGATACAGACCAACAAAAACGTTTCATCTGACAGCTTGAGTTCTTGGAAGGCAAGTTAGATAGAGCACTAACTCAACGGACTCCGACAAGGACTTTCTCACGGCCACGAGAACCGTCTGTTGGCTTGCAAATCAGACCAGCCTCGATATGATTGACCCCGAAGTATAACGCCTCAGAATAATAGTAAATCCCAAGCACTACGATACTTGCTTTCTATTTGACGAAGCTTACTATATAGCTAGTCCGTTTATTGAATTCACGAGTCCGCCAGTCAGAAGAACCGTCTATCTACCAGGTGTGGTTAGTCACAGAACACCCACTGACATTCTCAAGATTTGCACCAACAGTGTTGCTCGTTCTCCAAAGTAACACGATCGACTGCGTTAGCGTTGAATCTAGAAAGTTAGGGTTACTCTCCCTCCATACTCTTTGAAACTTCTATCGAGGTCCACAATCTCAGGCGAAGTTGTCAGCAGGAAACGCGAATGCAAACGTATGAAAGCCTTTACATTCACACCAAATTAACCCAATGAGAATTTCCGCAGGACCCCAAGTTCGAACACACGGATGTACTTTTCAAATGGTTAAAAATCCACAGGGTAGTCATCAAAAAAAATAGTGTAGCGAATAACCTGTTAACAATACACTGCAATTTCACAGTAAAAATACACTCCAACTAAACCAGTCATATAGCTTGAAAGTTAATACGGTCTGCGTATTCCTGTTAGAGACTGAAGTAATGCGATCCAATATCGGTCGGCTTCTAATCCGGCATAAGTCCCATTTCAAGGTATCTATCTGGTTCTTTCAACAAAAGTCCGTGTACAATGACGGCCTAGTTTGAGAAGGAAACCACAACTTGGTATTAAAGGTCATCGGTAAGCCGGTAGCAATGCTCAGAGTCAGGCATTCTAGTCCCTAGTGTATCCAACGGCTTGACAGTGCGCCGTCGCTACGTGGTTTCGTATGTTGCACGGCAATAGAAAACGCAACGACGTATGACCCGGTAAAAAGGTTATGACACAATAGCAAGCGAAGTCTGAACTGACAGACGGCCGGGATGGACACCACTAGATTAACTGTAGATTTTATTGTTTGAAGTTAGTGAACCAAAAACGTCTTGAAGGTCTTCAGGGCATTAACGTAATGTGGAGTAAAAACGGTTGCACTTCAGCGGTTAGTATCCATTTTCGCTTACACTCCTCTTTGGCATGAGGAACTGCGGCAGCTTGATACTGAAGCAGTAATCGATAACACAACCATGTACTTGACTGTTAACCCAAGACTGTACTTGATGATAAGTGTCGTAATCCAAAATGAGTGGTCATCGCCAAGAAGTACTTTTTGAAACATTACAGTAAGGCGTATTACACAGGTGAGTTTGACAACCTTCTTGCTGTTAACAAAGGACTACTGACTCTCATACCTGAAAAAAGCTATATTACACGACTGTATTTCACCTGAAGTGGGCAAGGTTTGTAAGAAAATCAGTCTTATCGACTGCCTACACGAGCTAATCTAATGGTATCGCAGAAAAGACGTTCGAGTATGGGCGGAACGACAATACTTCCCCAAATCAGTGGATCGTCTCCCAGAATGTTGTTGTGGGTGGTTTTGATTGCGCTTTCTAATGGTTGCAGCAACCTACCGACCATGTGCATCTAGGGTCACAAAACGGCTCACGCCTAGATCAACCATTGACGAGCATTCCCTACACCAACCACCAAAGAAGTGTTAGCAAAAAAAGCCCAATGTACATCTCCACTAACAGTGAATTCATTAGAAATTTACAGGTTAGAGGGAACAAAATGCGGTTGCAGACCCAATTCCGTACTGCACTATTAAGGAATTTGGTAGAAAGCGAATTGTTTGTGATAAGACAGCTGTAAAAAATCAGCAGCTGCACGACGGGAAAGCTGAAGAAGTGGAATAAACTGAAACAAACTTAATCGAATCTCGCTAGGCACATTAGAGGCACAGATCGGCACGCAGCTGGTTAGCGGCAACAGTGCAACGTTCAAAGTAGTTGTAATCTACAGTACGGTTTTCGGTAAACATGTCATCAGTTTACTAAGCTGAATGTATGCAGCGAATCTGTGCTTCAACCTGTTAACTGACGATATTGCATAATATACTAAGGCAACGCGTTTCAAGATAAACACAAAAAAAGCATGAAGCGAGTGTTATCTGCAAGTCAAACGGCCCATCGGATGCCGCGGTTGCAAGGAGCTACCCCTGAAGTAGCGTTTCGTGGTAAGTACACGATGAAAACATTTACGGCGGGTAGTTGGACTTGTGGAGGATCCCATGCACAAGGATTAGAACATCCGATATATCGATACACAGGTTAAATTAGCCCAGTTTAAGTAATCTGGCCAAGTGAAATAACCGTACCAATGAATTTCCGTTGGACCCTCTAGGTAAGATGGAAGTTTCTCCCTAGATACGGATGAAACTTAAATTTTCAACCCAAAATTTGGGTGAAACCTCACGAGGAAGCTTTCACGGTGAAATTTCTCAACCGTTTGAGTAGATGGCCCGCGTACATAGTTAGATTTGTTAGAAAATGAAGCAGAGTTCGGAGAAAGACAGGTCATTTTAGACGGCCCTTCAGAGACCTTTCTACAAGCGTACTAGTGGCCAACTTGTTATATCCAATATAGTGTTCGATGGGGAGCGATTAACGCAAGTGCAGTGTTTCACTTTTTGTGTAACAGCTTATTGTGTGCCCGGGTTACAGGATTCCTAGCACAAACACGATGAACAATGATGGTCATGGGGTGGAATCCTGTTACACTACTGTAGTACCGGCTACATAGTGTGCCAGTGAGCATTCATCATCATCATCATCATATCAGCCATGAGCCTGAGCCAAAAGGTAGCTGGTGGCTCGGGCTGCCGCTCACCTCAACAGTGACGTGGAATATCCTAGAAGAAAACGTTACTAAGAAGGTTGAAAATTAATAGAAGTCTAAGCAAAAGAACTAGAAATGGTATGAATGCAGGTACGCCATTGACTGCGACACGCCGCCATCTCGGATAGCGTCTCCAACCAGTGGTTTGAGTGATCACGAGGACCCCATCCAGGCAGGCGACACCTACCCACTTTACTCAGAATTGCAAGTCAGTCAGGGTTCTCATATTTCGTGACCACGTTGTCGCTTGACCGCCACGTGGTTTCACCCAACTGTTGGCGGTCTCAGTATATAATGCCCGGTACGGTAAACGCTCAGCTGGCATGCGGAGTACGTGACCTAACCATCGCAGGCTGTGCAACGTGAGTAGTTGACCGATCGATCGCGCATCCCGAGCTTTCTGGAATACGCGCCGGCGAACTGCCGTATTGCTCACGCGATCAGTCCACTTAATGTGGGCTAACTGGCGGAGACAACGATGGTCAAATACAGCAAGCTTGTTGATATCTTCCTTGCGAGCAGGCCATGTCTCCGAACCATAGAGCAAAACAGAACGCACACAAGCATTATATACTCTTCCTTTCAGCGACAATCGAACGTCTTTCCGACGCCACAGATGACGCAGGCTGGCAAAGGCAACTCGTGCCTTTGTTATCCTCGTTGATATCTCATCAGCAATATTACAAGCTGACGAGATAATGCTACCCAAGTAGGTGAAACTGTCCACAGTTTCAAGCTGATTACCTGCAATAAAGAAAGTAGGAATGGAAATGCCCCAGTCTTGAAGTAACACTTTGCACTTTGAAGGTGCGAAGCGCATTCCATACAAACCAGCCCGGTCATTCACCTTGTTCAGCATGGTCTGCATGTCTTCGGCAGAGGGGCTAAGTAAGACAATGTCGTCCGCGTACTCCAGATCGGTCAACCTAGCTCCAGGAAGAAGCTCAACACCAAGTCCACTGGACTCCTTAAGTGCACCCTCTAAAATGTCGTCCATGACAAAATTGAACAGGAAAGGGGAAATCGGACACCCTTGACGAACACCACTAGAAGTGATGAACTCCCGAGACAGCTGTCCATAAACCCTCACCCTGCTTGCAGAGTGAGCATACAGTGATCTCAACAGATTCACGTATTTCCCTGGTACTCCCTTGCGAAGAAGACAGTTCCAGAGAACGTTACGAGCAACTGAATCGAAAGCAGCCTTCAGATCCAAAAAGACCAAGACCGTCGGCTGCCTATAAGAGTGCCGATGTTCCAAGATCCGTCGCAAGGTAAAAATGTGGTCAACGCACCCGCGACCGGATCGGAATCCTGCCTGTTCTTCACGTATCTGGCTTTCTCTGGGTTTAGTGAGCCGACGTAAAATGAGACCAGTGAGTAACTTGGAAGCAACAGATACCAAGCTGATGCCTCTGTGGTTGTCACATAGACTTCGAGACCCCTTTTTGAAAACGGGAATTACTGTTGACAAGCACCAATCGCGAGGTACCTCTTCAGTCTCCCAAATCGTCTGGAGGAGTTTAGTCAGTTCTGATATTAACCTTTCCCCGCCATCCTTGAACAGAGAAGGAGGGATCAGGTCTGGTCCAGGAGCCTTGTTACGCTTCAATAATTTGAGCTCCAGGACCACTTCTGCTTCCGACGGAGGGCCGTCTGGAACGCAATAACTGACCATTCGGGTCCCGTCGTCCACATAATCTGGTTGAGGCCAGCTGAACTGTTCTTCGAAATGTTCGGCCCATCTATCAAGTCGACGCGATTGATTGGTGATAAGTGAACCATCTTTTTCACATATGGTCTCACTTACACCAAATCGACGACCAGTACAACCACGGATCAGGGAAAAAAGCCTTCTACAATTTCCAGATAAAAAGGCCCTTTCCATCTCTTTCGACTGTTCGACCAAGTAGTGCTCACGGTCTTTGCGCAAGCTTTTAGTCAGCTTGCGTTTAAGTGCTCGACGGTCGTCATCATATTCAGAGCCAGGTGGGATCGAGCGACGCTTGTTCATGAGGTTTATCGACGCGACGGAAATCCAGTTCTGTCGCAACTGAACAGCTCCTTCGGAACATACCTCTTCACAGCATGATTTCATAGCTGCAGCGATTTGTTTCCCAGTGTTCGTTAGGATCTTTCACCTGACTCGAACTGGGCAACTTGTTCACCAACGCCTTCTGGTAAGCATTCTTTACACCCTCATCGCTCGAATACCAATTTGGTACTTTGCATTTACGAGCGTGTATCCTCCGGGTAAATGAAAAAACAAAACGGGCACGCACAACAGCATGGTCCGAGTCCAGGTGGTTGCTCCAAAAGGCACGACAGTCCTTAACAGAGTGGCGCCACCTGTAACTGACTGCTATATGATCCAACTGCGTCCACGGCTGAGAAGCACACGGCGGTCTCCATGTAACACAGTGCTTCTTCCTGTGTTGGAATGCTGTGCTCGAATATATAAAGACCATGGGAGGCACACAGCTGCAGCAGTCGGTCACCATTGTCAGTGCGTTGTGCCCGGACACCAAACATACCGCCCAGCCGCTTCTCGTCCGGGGAAAGCCGACCAAGCTGGGCATTCAAATCGCCCGCTAGTATGATGATGTCTGAGTGTTTGGTTTGTTTCAGGAGGTCAACGAGGGCGTCGTAGAACGCATCCTTGGTATCATCGAACAGCTTGTCTAGTTGGAGCATACGCCGATATAATGAATACACAACGTCTTTCTGATTTGCGTCGACAGACTTTTACCGATGTATTGAGTCTGACAGCGCACAAGCGACTGTTCACTGGGATCCAATCGAGCAAACATTGCTCTGCTCTGGAACTCAGTGCGATTCCCACCCCAGCTTGACCGCGAGATTCAGCTTCGGCGTCACCAGAAACCCTGAGAGAGAAGCGCTTGAATCGACAGTTATCTAGAGGTGAGCTCAAATGGATAACGGTGCTAGAATCGTAGACTCGCGTCTCCGACACGCAGCACACATCAAGCTCCAGACTTGAGAGAGTACTAGCCAGAGCAGCTTGCTGACCGACTTGTCGGAGAGTGCGGACATTGAAGGCGCCAATGTTTACCGGTTGTCTTGGCCTCAGAAAACAATTATCGCCCGAAGGCACATGGAAGGCGGAAGAAATGGGGGGTAAAACAGTAGGAGAAGGTCGTATTGGGTTAATAATGTCACTGTCGGGAGAGCGATAACTTCTGATACTTCCCGGTCGTTTATGCCGCGGAAGGGGGTTGACTTGAGGGACCCCACCCCGAGTCTCTGACTCAAAAGTCTGACCTGCGAGACAACAGGATACAGGGTTTTCTTGGGGGACCCCACCCGGAGCCAATGACTCAAAAGTCTGACTCACTTGGCAGTGAGGGGCTTGCCTAGCCCGAGGGCGCAGTGAATAAGACATTGATGTCTGATTCTGAGCACTGCTGCGCGCAGTGGATGTACTCAAAGCTACATCGGGCTTTTGGGTGATAGATGTTTTTCGACCGTATTGGATAATACGCCGGCGGTCACGGTCAACCGTTGGGCGATCGGAGTGCTCTTTGTTTGAGGGTACCTTTTCTAACCCCCTTCTTCCTGATACGGAAGACAGCAGTGCCGCAACTATAAAAATAGTTCTGCTGTATGCCCATAGGATCGTGCCTCACTACCTAAGCACTCCTACGCGGTCAGTAGTGCGACATACAATCCTATGAGTGTAACTGCTTTTCGTCTGGCTGCTCCCCTTTGGCCTGTCTGACAGGGTTGAACCTGGAAGGACCGGAGTCCTAGTCAGCATAGCCCGCCGGATCGAAACAGCACACAAGCCCGACCACCTCGTCAAGGTAGCAGCATAGGTCGGGCAGTGAGCATTACATTAAAGAGATGACCCTGGAGGTAGCAGGCAAGTCACCGATGTATATGTCCATCAATTCCACACGTACGGTACTTTACGCAGAGGAGTAAATGACCAACTAGGATCAATTCCCAGGAGGAACGGAAAAACAACATCGATTGTTTGGCCAGTATTCACCGTTTCTAGGCAGCAACCAAATTAGTAACGCAAGAAAATCCCACTGGAAGTCAGTGCGGATTGTTAGACAGCAATTAAAACAGGCCAAGTAACCTCGCAGTTGATCATTAACCAAGTACTTCAGAACTCTGAAGACAAGTCGGTAACAATGCGAATGGTCCATAACTAGCGGGCTGCCAGCAGTCACTACCTTAAAAGGGGGGTGAAACAGCACAAACCTTCCAAGTATTAGGAAGCCTACAACCACAAGCGGACCGCAATAACAACTTCCTGAATGGTCTTCAGAACTCCGTAGCACAATGTTTTAGTGCCGCCGATAAGAAAACATCAGGTGGCATAAACTAGGTATCGAAAAGAACTGTGATTGGCGTCGGTAATGTAGGTTTTAGACGCGGGTGTTAGAGTTGCGTGATAGTGAAGCCGCTACCAGTGATTAGATAAGACGCCTGCAGCCTCCCTATTTGAGATGCTAGTCTTGTCAACATGAGGCATACCGACTTATAAGGTTGACTGATACAGTGCTAAACATTAAGTTAAGACAAGCATTAAACATTCCGACGAAACACGGCTAACACTTACGCTGACGCTGTTCGATTAGACCTGGGGAGTGCCCACTGTGCGTGTGTATTCCGTCTACATTGGTTGATATTTATTTAATTAGATCGGTTGGCACTGATAAACTTCCTTGAGCACGTGCGAATTAGGTGGTTGCAATCAAAGAGGATTAGACTGCTTAATTGGCACATACTTGCCAATAACACTTCTGTCTGCAGTGAATTACCAAGGATCATCTAGTGGCAAACAGAGTTTGGCATCCGACCAACAAACATCGCAAAATTCTTGAGTTAAGGCTACTACATTTAATTATGCGGTGGGCCTTAACGAAGGTGCGAGTGGAATAGAATACCTTTAACCGGCTAAGTAGTTCAAATGCTATGAGCCTACGACCTAGGGAAACGTTAAATCGATAAGCGTTTGCTTCTCGCTAGCTAAAACCTACGTTAGTTTACGATTCTTTCCACCGTATAGTTTCGTTCTCGTTCTTGACACGTCCAAATAAAGCAGGATTATATAGATCAGAGATAAGAGAGGTCAGTTGTGTGTGTAGTTCAGGGTGGTTGGAGTCGTTCCGGAGTGAGGTCTACGCAGATCATGTAGGAGCTGATTCACCGATAGTCCCGTTGACCATTAAACCACAAAGTAGAGGAGATGCGGTATGTCACATCTTCCAGACAAAAAGACGTAACCTTAGTAACAATGGTGCGCTATGCGATTTCGAATGAAATTAAAAAAACACCCCCCTGAGCTGTTCTAAAGAGGCCTCTAAGACAGGAGGGTTACAATATCGCCTTTAACGGAAAAGATGATCATGAAAAGGGGCGGCCACAAATGGTAAACTTCATGCTTCACTGCTGATAATAACTACGCGTCCATTTACTGGTAAGGCGGTGACAAATGACTTGGGTGATCCACAAGACTAAATGGAGTTATCTAGTTTGTTGAGGTGATGCGATTGTGCAAAGACATTTCATTGATGTAAAGGGAGATTATCCTTCACTTAGAGAGCCATGTTCCACAACCTGGAAGTATTGTGGGCATTTCATTGTGGGAGATGGGACTGACATGATCACTGGCGATCAAAAGCTATCACGCTTGATCAAGACGGCGAAAAGCGTTAGGAAGAGTGTGGGGGGCGCAACCCATCGTTTCGGAACTAAGTTGGAGGCGTGGCCCCTCTGAAATAATTTAGAGGTCACTAGGGTCGGATCCAGTTTTCCGAGCTCCATCTGTATGAGACCTAATGGCACCGGGTAGCTTATGACGGGTGACTTTCCCATCAAGTAGTTACATGCTTGGAAGATGAACGTAATGCGCAACCGTGGGTGGTTTATCGCAGTTATATCAGAGACACACTAGCAACACACTAAGAGCAAACGAACGTCAAATAACGTCTAATTATCACAACCTGCGGTGATACAGATCAGTTAGATATAGAAAGTAAGCACACACAAATGTAAAAAAGAACCCGAAAAATACCCGATGACTCAGCAACATGTTACAGAGTGTACATAAAGTGGGGGGGGGCACCATAACAAACGTTGTTATGTAAACATATGCGCATACAGCTGTCTCTTATACACCGGGTCATGGTGTACCATATACCATCTGCTATTCCAATTTTGGGCTAGAAAAAAAGGATGACAATAGCCGTCATGGGAACGACGACGTATGAGAATAAACAATTAGATGTGTATAAGAGACGAACCCGACCTACAGTGACCAACCCTCTTCGTGAACGATTTCATTTGTCTACGCCAGGTCATCATCTGTCCACCTCGCACCTTGCGCCAGTCGGCCGCAGCGTCGGCAAACAGTGCTCGGTGTGGCAAACGACTAGCTGGCATCCTTAGTACATGACCTAACCATCTAAGTCTGTGCAAATGTAGCGACTGAACAAAAGAACTCGTTTGACAATCAGTGCCAAACACCCGCTTCCTAACCTCCTCGTTGCTTACTCGCTGGTGCCACCCGATACGAGCGATTGAACGCAGACATCGGTGGTCAAATACCTGGAGACGGTTCACGTCCTCTACTCTGAGCGGCCAGGTTTCGCTGCCGTAAAGTAATACAGCCCTCACTGTTGTCTGATATACGCGACCCTTAAGCTTCAGAGAAATACCTCTCTGTCGCCATAGGTGTCTCAGATTAGCGAACACCGCCCTAGCCTTGGAAATACGCGCTTCTATTTCATTCCCTACACCTCCACCCGCTGATGCAGCTTCCCAGGTATACAAACCGGTCAACAACTCCATGACTTCATTATCTAACATTAAATCTACGTGATCACAACAATCTTGCAGAAGCACTTTGCATTTTGAGGCTGCAAAGCGCATTCCGAAGTACTTAGCAGAACGCGAAATAGCGTCCAGTGTTGTTTGTGCCGCTTGAAAGTTGTCAAACAGCAATACCTTATCGTCAGCATAATCAAGATCAGTCTTTCACCAGGTAGGAGGTCCACGCCGGCATCATTTGAGTGCCGCAGACAGTCCTCCATTTTCGTCTATGACGAAATTGAACAAAAATGGTGAAAGGGGACAGCCTTGACGTACGCCGCTCCTGGTGCTGAAACTGTCAGATACTTCGCCGTAAACCCTAACCTGAGCTGAAGTATGGGAATAAAGCGCCGACAGTATGTTCACATACTTAGTCGGTACACCCCTACGTTTAAGCGACTCTAAAAGTGTAGATCGGTCCACCGAATCAAACGCACCTTTATAGTCGAGGAATACGGCGATTGTTGGCCGGCGGTACACACATGACGCTGCTCCAGAATTTGACGAAGGGTAAAAATGTGATCTATACAACCCCGCCCAGGGCGAAACCCTGCCTGTTCTTCCCTAATGTTTACTTCCCGAACTGCAGTGAGTCGACGAAGTATAATTGATGCTAGAACCCTTGAAATGACTGGGGTCAAACTAATCCCTCTATGGTTTTCGCAAGAGCCCCGGGCTCCTTTCTTAAATATGGGAACTATTATCGAGTGACCCCAGCACGGAGGGATGGTCTCCGTCGTCCACACAAGTTGAAACAACTGAGTCAATGCCTCTACTAACGCCTCTCCACCTTCTTGAAAAGTGCCGGCAGCAGCCCTATTACGATTGAGAGCCGAAAGGCAATTGCGAACCTCAGTCTCAGTGGGTGGTTCCAAATCTACCGACCAGGGTGCTACATCACAAGTTTGTGGCGGCAACGCAATAGAAGCAGCAGGCCAACTAAATTGACCCTCAAAGTGTTCTGCCCAACGCTCTAACCTTCTGGACTTATTACAGATTAGTGTACCATCTACCTCGCTGATAGCTTCACTGACCGACGGTCGCCTGGGACCAGTGGCACGGATCAGCTTAAACAGTTTTGTTCCCTGAGGCAAAAGCGGTTTCCATTTCCTTAACTTTTTCCACTAACCAAGCCTCACGATCAGCCTTTAGACTACGTTTCAGTTTCCTACGGATATCTCTTCTAGACTTGTTATGTGAACTACCAGGAGGAACCTTCCGTCTGGCTTCTAACAACTCCAGGGATTTCTCTGAAATCCAATGTTTGTTTACCCCATGTACCCCTTGTACCGCATGCTACAGTACCTGCTTTCTGAATGGCCTGTGAGATTTGAGTCCAGCAGCTATTAGGGTCTTCGGAGTGAGTACCACTAAGGCAGCTTTCTAAGCTGGTTTGGTAATTATGCCTAACCGATGGTAAAGCCAGTTTCTCAACAGCTAACCGTTGCTGTCGGTGGGGTCGTTGCAAAAGTAAGAACAAAACGGCAACGTACCAACGCATGATCTGAATCCAAGCATGTGCTCCAATAAGAACAGTCTTGAATGGAACCCCGCCACCTATAACTAACGGCTATGTGGTCTATCTGAGACCAGGCCTGATTCGGAGAAGGCGGGCGCCAAGTATAGCATTGACGTGCACGATGCCTAAAACCAGTACTGGCTAAAAATAGATTATGCTCAGCGCATAGCTGCAACAATCGCCCACCATTATCTGATCGATGTGATGCTATCCCAAACCTACCACCTAAACGAGATTCGGCTTCACCAAGGCGACCGACCTGGGCATTCATATCTCCGGCCAGAACGACTATATCAGAGCCACGTGTCGACCGAAGGAGAGTGGCCAGATCCGAGTAAAATGCGTCCTTGACGCCGATGTCACTACAGTCAGTAGGAGCATAAGCAGACACAATGAATAAATTTCTGAAAGTTTTGCGTCTAGAGCTGGTTTTAACAGAACCTGCCAAGCGGACGGCACAAAGTCTACTGTTAACAGGAATCCAATCTACTAATGCGGCTGCGGCCGTCGTGCTGAGAACTATACCTACCCCAGCCTGACCTGTAACAGCGGCTGTGGAGTCACCCGAAGTGTATAACCAGTATCGGGTAGACAATGCGGGTGCTGTTAGTTCCATACGTTGACTACTGTCATGGATTCTAGTCTCCGAGATACAGCAGACATCAACGTGCAACGAGTCTAGCGTTCGTGCGAGAGCCGCTTGCTGACCTATCTGTTTTAGCGTGCGAACGTTGAAGGCACCTATATTAATTCGCGTTCTAGGTCTAAGCAAGGGACGAGGGAGGCCTGAAGCTGAAAGGCAAGAGACGGAACTTACCGGCTCAGTGTTACTACAGTTAGCTACATCTGTTGTGGGACCTGTAGAGTAATTATCAGAAATGGAGGTCGGGAGGGGCCTGAGAGCTAAATTTGATAGGACAGTGGGGGAGGGGTCAGCAGTAGCATGTTTTCGCCTATCCACCCTGCTGTATGCAGCAGATAGGGCGACCCGGTTTATACTGCGAGACGGCCGATGCAGTATGGATTTATTGTTGTTGTGAATATTCATGGTTGTGTGTGGGCTGAGATACTGCCAGGACGCCCAGACCTAGACAGGAGAACGATTAGGGTTCTCAACCAAAGCCTTTGGCTCAAAAGCCTGTACCGCAAGGCAGCGGTTGGGTGGCAATGTACCAGAACTGGTACTTTTTCCGGAAAAAGATGCCAACCTTCTTCCAACCCCCAACCTGGAGGACCAGGAGACTGGTTTGTCAGACCTCTACCCATTGGCCTGCCTGGTATGAGTGACTCTATCGGTGTGGTGACCACACCGTCCAGTTTAGCCCAATAGGTCATCGAGATGCGCAAGCCGTCACACCACGTCAAGGTCCAGTCTCGTTGTGACGGTAAATTGAAACAAACAGGGCGGTGGCCGAGCCGTAGCTCAATATGCCTTACCACTCATTGAGCCTAGCACTGTCTATGAGGACAGCACAACCCGTCACTCCCGAGATGGACTGACCATCCGAAAATGGCAAGCAAATCAAAGAGCATCAGACGGATAGGCACCCTAATGTGATGAGGTCAAATCGGATTCTGGAGTAGCAGCAAAGTATATATATATATATATATACACATATATATATAACACGTAAAAACCACAGGGAGTCACAAACTACACTAAACTTCCGCATGTAAACATTTGAAGGCATGGATGAATTCATACCATTCAATAGGAATTCCTAACAGCTCAAAATAATTTCAGATAGCCCAAGGCTATAGTAAATGATGTGTCCACGCACACATTATAACTATTCAACATTGATATCACTTAGGCGACCTTATAGTGAGTTGAAACAGTGCTATTACTACACATCATAAATGAGAAATAAAATAATAACAGATATATCGCAGTTTGAAGGCTCACACTAACACTCGTCCAAGTCAAGTCAAAACAACGTACGCTAACTGTACATAGCTGAGCCGTAATTATTTGCCAAATGGAAGTGGGTGCTCTGTTCAGTCGCCCTGTTCCCACGGCATTCGTTCATTCAACCCGGTTAAAATGTCTGTTAGTAAATCACCGCACAATGTTGACAATACGGTGCAATGTTTCCGCTTTCAACTTCCACTCCAATAAAGACAGAACAACGGCAGATAAACTTATTGGGTCATCTCAAACTGATACTGAGTGGGGAAAAAGTGATAGCAGGTTACCTCAAAGTGGAATAAGTTAGTACGGCTTGGGTAAACCAAAAAAGGTAGATTAGAATTAAGAAGTAGATGCCGACAATCCTGTTCCATAGCACAAATTTTATTCACTAATGACTGGCTGATAACTATGAAAATATTTTGATGGACTAACTTCTTCCGGATCCTCCATTTTGTAGGTAATTTTTCCAAGAACGTCACCAAAATTTCTGAACATCTTTTTCGCAGACGCTCCAGAAATCAGTTGAGTACTAACGGAGCGTGGTAAGTCACCTTCATGCTCCAAAAAATCACGTAGATTAGTGTCCGTTCGGAGCACAGGATGGCTTAAAAGTCTGTATAAAAATCTAACGAAGTTATAAACTGAATTCCTAAAATACCTTTCTAGAGCGATACGTCTACGCTCAATGAATTCGTTTTCCAATGACGTATCCTTAGACATTTTAACCATGGTAGTGCCTAAAAAGTAAACAAAAATTATAGTTTTACCTAAAACATTTTTGTCCGGGGCAGAAGGTATAATTATCCCAGTGCATTGGTACTGGTTCAACAATTTGGCATGCAGCCCAAGAAAGTCGGAAAATCGACGGGTTACATCGAAAGTACGCAAATCAAACGGGGGTTGATGGCCCTAAGTGAATATATGATGAAAACAAATTTGCGGACTTACCGTAAAAACTACGTGGTACACGATGTAGGCACTCATACCATCGCCAACCTTTATTGGGTATGTGACATTCACATCAAACGGTTTATTGCATCCATTTGTCTGGATGAAGTTAGAGGAATATATTTATAAAAGCTATTCTGCTACCGAAGGAGTCGAAACAACTTCCGAAGTCATCGAAACTTTAGGATCCGTCGTTCTGTTGGCAAAAAGGTGCTGGTAATTACGAGCTGCAAACGTCCGAAAAAATAGTAAACAGCGTCAGTAAGTATATGTATATGTAAGGGATTCATATTTTTGCATGGTCTGCCCAACAAATGCATCGTGATAACTTACACCGCATGCAGACGAAAGACCATAAGGAGGTGATACAGACCTACTAGGAAGCAAACTTCAGATAATTGAGAAGCTTCGTCGATTAAATAACATCCTCAACGTGTTATGAACGGAAGTTGGGAGGCGATCCGACGAAACGCACTCTGGCGAACCGGCAGGAGGGTTGACTCGCCCACATATGAGCACGACAGCAGGCAACAGAGATAGGTGCTATGCGCAGAATAACTGACATTCAAAACCCGTCAACAAACCATGTCCAACTGCTGTGCGCCGGTTGTTTTACTTGAATGATTCTCGACCAAACTCGGTCGTTAAAGCTTATATCCATTTCAGATTGTTCAGCTTGGCAACAAAATTGGCTGTTATGATGTTTGTATTGATTCAAACAGTCAGTAAGCAAGACGATTGAACGAAATTCACATGTGCATCCAGTGGAATAAGGTTTATAGATTTCTTATCGTTGACTGTAAACTTTAGAGTGCACTTCCACGCAAGTGACTTCTACAAGCAAAAGAGTAGTGGCTAAGAAGCCTGACGAAAACCGAGATAAACTAATCATGACTAATGAAGTTTTTGTTGTAGGTTGACATTGTTTGTTGATTTGTGGCTCAATTACAGTTCATTTCTCTACAAAATTCACACAGTATTCCTTCACAGCCTATTTCCATCTAAGAAAGAAACTGGTTCCCTGTCTCTTTAACTAATCATAGCGGCTCGCAAGTTCCCAAAAACTAGCATGACTATGTGAACTTCAAAGCAAAACACAAGTCGAAATTAACTATTCCGAGCAAAACATGCAAGTCGAGACAGAATGTTTGTTGAACGTTGAGCTAAAAGCGACACCAGTATTGAAGTTAACTTTGGAGACCGGCAGTCGACAAAAGACTAATCCAAAGGATGTGCAGCATGATGGGCGCCTCTCAAAGACATGTCACGAGGATCACAAATCAGCCAGCAAACGTCAAGTGGACTTTTTTAGTAACCTAGGTACAACAAGGAACAATGATGTTTGGAGTTGGTTCACATAATACCGTAGGAAAGGAGGTAAAAAGCCAAGATTACTAGACAGCAGAAGTAACGTGTCATCCCACCGGAGGCAACAATAGTGGGATAATACTGTATAGGTAAGGGATGCCATTTTGAGTAAATGGAATACTCACAGTTGTAATCAACACGGTTCGTACCGAGTGTTAAGAAACGAGTGAAAGTAGTTGACGTACACTGTAATACAGTGGTCAAATCTGCCCAATAAAAGTGTAAAGATGTGCATTTTCATTCGGTCTGGAAGGGGACAGAATCGTTACCGGTGTTACAGTTATGATCAACGCCAGCTCACGTGTAGTCGTGTGCCTACTTAAACACTAGCCTAAAAATAACCTGTTACACCATAGTATTAACATCATTTCCACTTTGAGCCATACATTTGGATACGATAGTTCGGACTGCGGTTGGTCTTGACAATGATCCACAAAACGTGTGGACAGTAAAGAAAAAGAGGGAGAAAATAAGCAAACGAAAACAACCGAGTTCTATAAAAAAAGAAGTCGAAGTTTGTGGATACAGGCTCGCCACCAACTTCAACACAATGCCACGTCAGCGTTTTCAGACAGTGATGTAGATGGTCGCGATGGTCTCCAACCAGATACACATCACTTACAAACATTGCTAACCGGGAGGGTCAGGACTTTCACATAATGTGACGACGTCATCGTGTGGCCGTCTTGCAGTTTCTCCTAACCACCACCAGCCACACTGAACAGTGCGCGGTGCGCAAGAAGATTGGTTGGCATGCGGTATACACGGCCCAAACGGTGAAGACTGCATTTTCACTATCCTGGTTGTCCGTAGCGAACATGCGTATTTCCCAAACAGGCACCGACGGACTGCCTCGTTGCTTACAAGGTTAGTCCATTTGATATAGACTAACTGGCGGGGAAAACGATAATCACATACCGAGAGTCTATGTGCATTCTGCCGCACGAATTGGCCACAGCTCCGATCTATGAAGGAAAAATGAACGCACACACGCTTTTGGTCAACAAGTGGACGTCCTCGCGACACCACAGGTGACGGAGGTTGGCAAATGCGTTAAGTGCCTTCGCTGTTCTTGTGGACACTTTGACAGCAATACGACAGGCTGATGAGATGACACCAACCAGGTGGGTGAAACGATCGACTGTCTCCAGCGTCCTGCCATTAATAACGGAAGACAGGGTCAGCGTTAACCCAATCTTGAAACAACACATTGCACTTTGGAAGTGGATAGTGAGTAAAACAATGTCGTCCGCATACTCAATATCGATCAGCCTATTACCCAGTAGAAGATCCACTCTGATATATTCGTGACCTCGGAGTGTTCCTTCTGGAATATCGTCCATCGCAAAATCTACAAAAAGAACGAGGGAGATCGAGCACCTCTGCAGAACGCCAACTGATGTGGATTACGTTTAAGACAGCTGCCTATAGGTACACACTCCGTGCTCACAGCGGAGATACAACGACTTCAACACGCTGACAAACTTCATTGGGACTCTTATGCGATAGAAACAGCCTCATTGGGCGTGTCGGACAACTGGGTCAAAAGCAGCTTTTAGACCCAAAAATACTGACGGCTGAGGGAAGGAGTGCCGGTGCTTCAGTGTCTGTCGCAAGGTTAGCACACGATCAATACATCCGCAACCGAGTCGGAAACTTGTCTGTTCTTCTCCTAACTGGTTTCCTCCGTGCTTTAGAAACCAAAATAGTATGAGACCTACCAGCATCCTACATGTGATAGAGACAAGGCTAATGCTTGTGTGGTTGTCACATGGTGTACTGGTACCTTTTTGAAAATGAGAATGACTGGTGATAGGTATCGGTTAGGAGGCACCTCTTCAGTCTCTCGCATGGAACAGATTGATGTGATCAGTTTAGACAGCAACCTCTCACCACCGTCTTTGAAAGGTATTGGAGAAAGAAGGTTCGGACCTAGGGCTTTATTGTTTCAATATTTTAGGCTCCAAAGCCACTTCGTCTTCTGACTAAGGATTGTTCGGAATGCCATAACTAATCACGCAATCCTCATCATCTGCGTCTGTGCGAGCAGGTATAGACCAGCTGAACTAATCCCCGACCAATCTACCAAGTCGCCGAGATAAGCTGTAAACCTGCGAGCTAACTTTGTACATATAGTTTCACGGACACCTTGTTGAAGACCAACACAGCCACGAATCTTAGGAAACAGCACCCAGTTATTCCCTAGTAAAAATGGCTTTCTCATCGCTAAAGCTAGCCCGGAGAAGTAAGCCTCACGTTTCTTAGTCAGTCTTCGTAAATTTGCTTTTTCAGTGCACAGCGCTTAGTACCGCAGTTGGAGTAAGGGAAGACCAGTCGATTTTCGTCTATAAATTCTGTCAAATCGGCAGAAATCCACTTTTGTTGTAGATTCTGTGCTTTTTTTTATAGAATAGACACCTTCACATGAGGTTCGCATAGCTGCTGAGTTTTTTTCCAGTGCTCGTTCGGGTCACTCTGTTATGTGGCTCGAACAATTTAGTTGTAGGTGTTGTTAGATAGGCGTTTTGTGCTTCCTCGTGGCTCCAACTCTAACTAAGCACTTTATATTACTAACGAGTAAGTCGGGGATTTGATTGACTACAAGTGGTACAATGACGAACTGATGAGTAGTTCAACTTGAAATTAACCGAATCCCCGACTACTCATCAGTAATCTAAAATATCGCCTAGCAGGTTTAATGAGATCGGAGATTTCGACCTGTCTAGGAAGTCCTAATCGCGGGGTTATCGATTGGAGTTAACAGACAGTAACTGTCTCCTATCAAAACGATTGGGCAACCCCGACAGTAGTCAGTACCCACAAGTGAAAGTGGTTCAGCGTTCAGATATGTCGATTCGGTCGTGCCTAGTATGGGATCAGTGGCGCAGTGGTACAACACGGTTGCCTCATGAGAACGTGACAAGAGCTTTAATACCGACTGTGGCGAAGATGTGTACTACTGATGAGTCCTAACAAGAGCGAAATTCGAGTCAAGTACTTCTTTTCAAAAAGGGCAGGCTGGAAAAGTCTTTCTGGATGTGAAGGCTACGATCAAATGGGTGTTCAACTTGGGTACTCGATGTTCTTGAGCAGATGATCGCTGTTTAAACGATAAAACAAAGCCAGCACGAGCAACAACAGGATCTGAGCCGAAGTGGCTACTTCAAAATGAAGGACAATATTTAACACCGGTAGCTAACGGCTACAAGATCAATCTGCGTCCATCGTTGAATTGAATGGGGTAGTCTCCAATTGACGAATTACCGTCGTTGGTACTGAAATACACTATTCGATAGATGAAGTTCTGACGCGTCAGAAGGTTCATCAGCATACAGTCGACAGTAATCAAGATAGATGCGAGATGTCTCATTTTCTTTCGGCAGACTTTGACTCTATAGAATTCCGATAAACTGCTGACGATATGACTGAATGGGTTAGATCTAGATAGCTCCCAATGTATCGCAGATAACTCCGCCGTATCTAGTTTAACTGACCTAACAACATCACGTTCGACGATTCCGGGCATAATTTAACCACCGTTATGGGTCATTTTTCACACAGTTGGATAAATTGAAAAAGGTTCAAAATGTTTACCTGTCTCCTTGTATACACATTTACATACGGTTAGGGCTTCATGCTTGGAAATTCTGAGGGGTTTACAGACATTTTCAACTATCATGGACCTCATGCAACACAAAAGAAGTCTGGTGGATCGTGGTGACTGTTCTTTCGGTCCACCAGTCAATCCGGCGTCCGGTTGATGGGATAACTAAGCATTCCATCAATTTCGGAACACTGTCCCAGTCATCATCATCATCATCATCATCATCATCATCATCATCATCATCATCATCATCATCATCATCACAGCAATACATCAGTGGTTCACACTGATGCTTAACTGCCACACAACCATGAAGAAAAAAGCAAACCCTGTACAGGAAGGTAAGAAAAGAGGACAAGAAGGGACCCAACTAAAAATACAGCTAAGTCTACATTCAAACATACAACATCAAGGTGCTTACATCATGCGAACTGAATAATGAAAGTAAGGCGTCATCAGCAAGACAGCTTCCTTACGGCTTTCACTGCCCCGCGTCATTAAGTGCACTCACTTCACAGACAACTCGGCCAAACAACGACAACATTCACGCCACTGAGCTCGATTAGCCGCCATCTCACCTGTCTCCAGTCATTGACTATGTGATCCGCGAGGGCCCGAGCACGGGAGACGAACCCGATCTACAGATGACCAACCCTTTCGTGAACGATTTCATTTGTCTACGCCAGGTCATCATCTGTCCACCTCGCACCTTACGCCAGTCGGCCGCAGCGTCGGCAGAGTGCTCGGTGTGGCAAACGACTAGCTGGCATCCTTAGTACATGACCTAACCATCTAAGTCTGTGCAAATGTAGCGACTGAACAAAAGAACTCGTTTGACAATCAGTGCCAAACACCCGCTTCCTAACCTCCTCGTTGCTTACTCGCTGGTGCCACCCGATACGAGCGATTGAACGCAGACATCGGTGGTCAAATACCTGAAGACGGTTCACGTCCTCTACCCTGAGCGGCCAGGTTTCGCTGCCGTAAAGTAACACAGCCCTCACTGTTGTCTGATATACGCGACCCTTAAGCCTCAGAGAGATACCTCTCTGTCGCCAGAGGTGTCCCAGATTAGCGAACACCGCCTAGCCTTAGAGATACGCGCTTCTATTTCATTCTCTACACTTCCATCGTTGCTGATGCAGCTTCCCAGGTACACAAACCGGTCAACAACCTCCATGACTTCATTATCTAACATTAAATCTACGTAATCACAACAATCTTGCAGAAACACTGCATTTTGAGGCTGCAAAGCGCATTCCGAAGTATTTAGCAGAACGCGAAATAGCGTCTAGCATTGTTTGTGCCGCTTGAAAGTTGTCAAACAGCAATACCTTGTCGTCAGCATAATCAAGATCAGTCAGTCTTTCACCAGGTAGGAGGTCCACGCCGGCATCTTGTGAGTGTCGGAGACAGTCCTCCATTATTTCGTCTATGACAAAATGGTGAAAGTGGACAGCCTTGACGTACGCCGCTCCTGGATGCTGAAACTGTCAGACAGTTCACCGTAAACCCTAACCTGAGCTGGAATAAAGCGCCGACAGTATGTTCACATACTTGGTCGGTACACCCCTACGTTTAAGCGACTCTAAAAGTGTAGATCGTCCACCGAATCGAACGCACCTTTATAGTCGAGAAATACGGCGATTGTTGGCCGGCGGTACACATGACGCTGCTCCAGAATTTGACGAAGAGTAAAAATGTGATCTATACAACCCCGCCCAGGGCGAAACCCTGCCTGTTCTTCCCTAATGTTTACCTCCCGAACTGCAGTGAATCGACGAAGTATAATGGATGCCAGAACTAGGGTCAAACTAATTTCCTATGGTTTTCGCAAGAGCCCTCTGATACCTTTCTTGAATATGGGAACTATTATCGAGTGACCCCAGCACGGAGGGATGGTCTCCGTCGTCCACACAAGTTGAAACAACTGAGTCAAGGCCTCTACTAACGCCTCCCCATCTTACTCGGAAAGTGCCGGCATGTGTCCAGGTATGTTTACGTATAAGCAATTTGACAGACGAACATACACACGTGGCTATGTGCAGTATAGCATGCTAGGACACCGATCAATAAGTGTAGTGGCGAAACGGGTGAATTTTTAACACAGCCACCGTTGTCGCACTCACGACTTGTTCTGACATAGCTCTAGGCTTTATAGACTGGAACCGAAAATGTGTGCCTAGGCTCAAGTCTGACTGTTTACCTTCAAGGAGCGCCCCTAAGTTAACTAGTATTCACATGAGAAAGCAGGGATTTGCACGGTTGTTTTGGGACTCTCAGAATCACAAACATCAGCATTAGGTCGACCCTCTGTCTACGGTATTCTAAGGAGAACAGATTCAGTTCGTGGAACCGCTCAAGGTAGGGTTTTGCACTCAACCGACGGGTTGCCTTCGTCGCAAGTCCCCGAACAATTTCAAAATAGGTTTGTCTTTCTTTAAGTGTGGGGACCAAACAAGGGTTTCTTGCTTGAGATGTGGACGGTTAAGGCTGTTGTGCAGGGTTTTGTAGCACGATTGCCTGAATTTCCCAAAGAGACGTTTTAGAAAGGTTAGTAAATTATTACCTTTCTTAGCGTTTGCCTTCGTACTAGACTGTGCGACGCAACAGTGCCAACGCTTTTCTCTCTGTCCGTAACTTCAAGCGGCAATTCACCCAGAGAGTTAGCGAAAGTTATGCTTATGTCTGATATGCATAACTTTGCACTTGCTGGTATTGAACTCGATGCAGTTTGATTTAGACCATTTGTAAAGGGCACTAATATCAGTTGCAGGGTCGCTCGCGTCAGAGCTGTCACGTAAGACTTTAACATAATCAGAAAACAGCATAAGGGGAGATGATACTTCAAATGGCAGGTCGTTGATGAAGATAGAGAAAAGTAGTGGCCCCAAGATGAGCCCTGTGGGACTCCGCTGGGCCTGGTAGAAGATGGGCAACAACTCACCCGCACACGATAGGAACGGCTTGATAAATAGGCTTTGGGCCAGAGAAGATGACAGCTCCTGGCACCGCAACGGTGGGGTATGTCGAGCAGACGGAATGATTCATATGATTAAAAGCTTTAACGAAGTCAATGTAAATAACGTCAACCCCTCTTTGTCAGCAGCAGAGGTCCACTGGTCCACAGTTGGCAACAAATTCGCAGAACACGAGTGACAACAGAGGAAGACGTGCAGCTGCGGACAATAAACATCTAGATGGTGAAGTCGTGGACTAACGCTTCAAGGACCTTGGACACACAGGATAGGAGGGCATCGGGCGATAGTTGCAAGGCTGGCTTCGCTGCCCACCTTTGAAGATGGGAGTGATATTCGCAGATTTCCAGCTTTCGGGCACCGTTCCTGCAGCAACTGACTGAGTAAACAGGATGCTTAGCGGGACAGCTAACTGTGCAGCCCCATGGGCAAGAACTAAAGGAGATATACAGTCAGATCCGAGAGATGAGCTTAATCTTCCGAAGTTTTCCCAGAACAGCATGCGCTGTGGTATCTATCGTGAAAATTTCACCATAAGTGTCGACACTGTTTTCCGCGGAACAGTTCAACATGCTGTTTGTAAACAGTGCTCTAGAAGTCAGATAGGACTTTAGAAGCTTCGCCATCTGAGCTCATAAGTTATTGCGGGCCGGCTAGCTGGGACACACCAGTTTTGGCTTCACGGGTTTTGAGACGAAGTTATACAGGCTTTTGAGATCATCCACAAGACGCCGGGTTAAACGTCGTTAGGAATTCAGTCGATCTTCCCCGACTAGTTTGGTGCGGTTATTTCGAAGTCGTGCGTAAAGAAGATGAACATCTGGTTTCCTGACGTTCTAAACCGAGCCATGCTAAACGTTTCGCGTGAATCGCCTTTCAATTTTGGGACGGCAATTGCGGTTACGGTTTTCGGCGGGTCGTGAAGTAAAATAGTATTTATTGATCTCTGGTCTCATTGTTTTCACGCCATCTTGTATAATCAGTTACATGTTCGGTAAGGCCCGCAGCAACAAGTGCGGCTATAAATATTACATTGCATCAACAGGGTCTTTGTACGAATAGGATTGGAAGTTAATTTGTGGCAGGTTAAAGTCTCCCATTATTAGGATATGTGAGTATCCTAGGGAGGGGATACAGTTAAATCCAAACAAGATTGCCTTAAGTTCAAAGCAAGGGCAAGGAGGCTGGTAAATTACGTTACCTAACAATCTTTCACAGTTGGATAGTGCAACAGAGCGTGAGACGGCATTGGGTGGGACAGGGCACCAGCCCGGAGAGAGATGCGGACATAAAGGGCAACACTGCATCCTTTGCCCATTATTGAACGATTCCGAGAGAGAAACATGCTTATTATATCAAGCTCGGGATCAATGTGATTTGATGAAGATCATGATTCAATAATTCCGACGATAAAGGAGTCATTGGCGAGGCAAGCGCGAGGGGTTCGGTTAGCTTATTGATCAGACTTCCGGCGATGGTATAAGTACACTTGGCAAAATTTATTCTGAATGACTGACGAAATCGGAAATGGGCTAGGTATTTCAGCTGGGTTATCGCCGACTCTGACTGTGCCGGCTGGGATACGTTGTTTTTTGGAAACACTGAGTAAGCAGCTTGTGCTGGGTTGTCATCTTCTAGCCTCTTATTTTTGTTTTGGGAATGATCGGAATGTAAGGTTATGCTTCCTGGGATTCGAAGGCGCCTGTGGCGAAAATGACCTAGTATGTATGCAGCTTCTTCGGGGGTAGTTACGGTAATATTCAAGATCCGTGATAGGGAATCATCTGGAGTTTGACTAGAATGCCGAATGCGCATTATGTTCTGCAAAAGCACATTTTCTAGCTTTAGGGCGGACGCAAGAAATTTCCATTGATTAATATCGTGAGCGGTGTTGTCCCCACATATATCAGGCACATTTCTGATAATTACGTTGCGGGAACGGTCAACAGCGACCGCATTTTTCGTGGCTTGGTTTTTCCGTTGTCGTTCAACCCAAGGTATGCTGGGATAAACTGAAGAAACGCCAAAGGAGTGCAGTTTAACGGCTGCTAAGAGAACCTCCTTGGCTTCTAGATCACTTGCAAACGAAACCTGCACCAGTCTCGGTTTGCTCACATGCGCTGAGCCGGATTTCCTTGCAAGACGGGTAATGGAAATGGAACACCGATGTTCAACTTGTATTCAAACACAGGGGACAAGCCATCCATCGCCATCATAGACAGCAATACATCAGTGGTTCAAACTGATGCCTGTCACACAACCATGAAGAAAAAAGCAAACCCTGTATAGGAAGAGAGAAGGAAAAGAAGGGGATGGGAAGGGACCTAACTACTAAAAATAACTACGTCTATATTCAGACATTCAACGCCAAGGTGCCGATGCTGGCTATAGTTACATGGTTGGGGCATATGGGCGTAGTAAAATATATAAGGCACATGAGGTCAGATACACTGTAACGGGTACTAACTGTGTGTTACCTACGTCAATCTGATGTTTCCTTTATATTGCCAAAACTATGGACTATACCCTGATACACTCAAATAGGATTCATTCTTGTGAATTTGTGTTTTTAAAGAAACTGCTAAGTGCTTTGTTAGTAATCCTGTCTACATTTGGTGTTCACCTTATGGGACTTCGCAGACAACAATGAGTGAAGTAGTAATTCACTTTTAATCGTACCGAGCAATACGCGCGATTCTTGGGTTAACGCCCTGAACGCGCAAAATATCCCCTGTTACGGAGGAACAAGGTTATTGTAACACACAAGTCAGTTCACGCTCTCTGAACCAACCAATGGAACTGAGGGCAAATCAAGGGGAAACAGTTGATCATGCGTAAGACAAAAGACAATATAGATATTATAATACCATATTATGGTTGGCATGCAGCAAAACAGTGCTTCTTCTATCATGACTGATTTCAGTTTGAGAATCATAAATTCATGAAATTCCGTCAATTTAAATAGCTTAGGCTGTCCGTCCCATATTTAATGAGGGAACTGTAAAATACTGCTCAACATCTCGTACATTCACACGTACATTCCAATGCTACATCTCATTTAGCCCTTATGATTAAGGAATAAGATGAATTCCTATTGGATGACGTACATTAAGGTAGTTCGACCTAGTGTGGTATTATAGACCCGGACATTATGGAGCATGTAGTGTAAGTCTACACCAAAGGTGCCTACACCTTGCAAACAAACCAAAGTTCGCGGTCGTGTTCATCGCGTACCTGAAGGTAGCAATTGAGGCACTTCGGAAGGTCCTGTACTATTACAAAGTTCGGCCGGACAGTAGAATGTTCAGTTTTAACGACAGGCATCACAGCGTCTAGTGAACGCAACGGCGGCTGGACACCGACCGTCCAGCATTCGAATGTAGTCATGCCTCCAATGAAGTGCAGACGAGAGAGGACAACTTTATCTTTAGCGAGAGAGGAAATGAATCCGTTGTACAGCAACAAGTGTAACACACCGGAACTTAAATGAAATAATTACCTGTCCTAAGGGCGTAACTGTACACCACGCGTTGATTGGTCCACCAGGTTTCACTCGTTCATTGGTTCACTAATTTCTGACGAGGCCGAAATTGTAATACTTGTGTGGCTGCCGTGCCTCGAGTTTTCTCCATATAATTCTGTGTTTTTCTCCAGTTTCCAATCCTCTGGCAACTTCAATTTCAATTTCAAATCCAGGACTTGATGAAGGCCTGCGCCTGTTGACGTCCTGATGCTTGACTGGTGTGATCCGGAGATTGACCAGACTGCGTTTTCTGTCGATGCAATGCGTTCGGTAGTGGTCTAAGGGTAGGGACAAAAAGAGATGACAAATCTTGGTTGCCCTGAAGCAAGCAGATAATTATCCGATTAATACAGAGTAGGAAAAAGGTTGCCCCAACATTTGTCTAGCTCCCTTTTGAATACATCCACGCTGGAGGCCTCAACAATCTTTGCAGGCAATTTGTTCCACGAGTTGATTACCCGGTTAGTGAAAAAGTTAAATCGAACAGCCAATCGTGATCTTGTTTTCTTGATCGTGAACCTATGACCTCTTAAATCTCTGTCCTGACGTATCACGAACAAACACGCCAGGGGGCTTGTGCCGGTGTAGTGGGTAAGCTTGTACACTTCAATAAGGTCTCCTCTTACCCGCCGGCGTTCGAGCGAGAATAAGTTCAAAGAGCTCAGTCGGTCTTGGTAGCTTAGACCCTTCATACCCCATACCATACGTGTGGCTAGCTTTTGTACCTTCTCGAGGACAGCTATGTCCTTTATGAGATACGGTGACCAAGCTTGGGCACAATATTCCAAGTGGGGCGAACTATGGCCGAGTACAGTGGGATGAACACTGCTGGACATGGGTTGGCGATCGCGGATTTCAGTCGGTATAACGCCCGTCGTGCTTTTGTCGCGGCTGCGGCACACTGTGCAGATGGAGCAAATGTGCTAGTGATTTGGATACCTAAGTCTCTCGTTTGCTGTTTAGTTGCTAGCTCGATTGTCCGTCCATGTGCATCCCTTATATACCTGGGGGTCGAGTGGGAAGCATTAGCGAGGATATGACTTTTGAGAACATTCAGTGGTAAGTCCCACCTTAATGTCCATTCGCAGATCTTCAGAATGTCCTCTTGGAGGGCATCCGAGTCCGACGCATTTCCCAACGTCTGGATCCACCTACAGATTCTAGGGGATATTCCAGCTTCTCGTAGCTTCCAGCCCAAAAGCCTGTGGTTGACAGAATCGAAGGCTTTCTGGAAATCTAGGTAGCACACCTCGACCACTTCCCCTCTATCCAACTTCTCCGTGACAGTGTCTAAAACGTCAGCAGATTGGTAAGACAAGATCTGCCTTTTAAAAAGCCATGTTGAGGAGCTTTGAAAAATTTCTGCTCGCAGAGAAATCGGCAGATCCTCTCGTAATATGCGCTCAAAGATTTTGCTGACGACACTAGTCAGGCTTACTGGTCTGTAATTTCCAACCTCTGATCGGTTACCATCTTTGAAGATGGGAATTATGGTGGCTTGTTTCCAGTCCCTCACAACTACCCCTGTTTCTAATGTGAGATTGAACAGCTGGGCAAAAGGCGACGCCAGCAATTTGGCCAAAGGTTTTAGGATAGCCGGGTGAATATGGTCCGGTCCTGCGGACTTTGTGCTGTTTAGCTGGGATATCGCTCGCTCAACTTCGTGGGGCGTAATGTCCTGATCCACCATGGCCACACCCACGGTGTTGGAGTGAGGCTCAGGTACTCCATTGTCTGAGCGATAAACACTTTGAAACTGTGCCATGAACGCGTCCGCTTCTTTATCAGTCGATATAATCTCTCCTTTATAGGAAAGTGTGGTCCCAATTTCCTTTCTTAGAGAGGACCTGGACTGAGCATAACCGTAAAACCTCTTGGGGTTCTGTTTGATATCACGTGCTAGGTTGAGCTCATAGACCAGACGAGCATTCCTTGCTACCTTAATTGCTTCGTTTCGAGCTTTTTGTACTTCATGAAGCTTTTAAACCCTCTTTGATGAATATACGCCTTCCAAGCCACATATTTGCGTTGGAAAGCTCTCTTGACCCTGGGGCGAACCCATGGCTTCCGACCTCTTCCTCCGACTTGTTTCTGAGGGACGTTCTTATCTGTAAGAGTCCGGAGGTTGCCGACGTAGTTTGCCCACAAAATATGTGGACGTCCTCTGTGGAAACTGTTGGGTTCCAGGTCATTCTATCAGCTTCCAATGTCAGTTTTTTTTTGCGGTCGACTCGGTGAAAGAGTTGCACATTGCGTGCCTGTTTTACCAACAGAGAGTACTGGAGCGAGAAAAAACACTTCATTTTCTCAGCGGACGTTGGGTGGCCACTCGTCCTCTATAATTGCGTGAACTGCTGAAAGAACGAACGTGTAGTGGAATCACATTCAGCGTCCACAAAATCATTAACTTCCCGAGACGTGAGAGCTACCTTACTAGTGCCACGCACCCGTTCACATTACCCTGTGGATGTGAATTTGCTACAAACCACTAACATCAAAGTTAGTGTGTTGGCGTGGGTATCGCAGCTTTACTCGTGGCTGTATAATGAATCCGCACCATCTCTACTACTGTAGGCTACATTCACTAGGATAACAGTGTTTAGCTATTGCCGTTGGGAACGCCGCCAACCAGTCTGACGCTTGTTTGAATTCTGAAGGTCGACTGGAGTTCCGTTGACATTCGTCCTCTTTGGCGGCTTTCGTGCGGTTTTGTATATGGTTCTCTAACGTACAACTCTCTAGAAACTTTAAGTGTTGCGTTGAAGTCCGCTTGTGAACGGTGAGTAATCAATAAATAAAGTTTGTTTGCAGATTCGCCGTCTTCTCATTACGACTTCCGTTTCGCGTTAACACAAGACTGGAAAAACTTCGGGCATACAAACAAAAAAGGAACAAGCTGGCTTCACGATGTGTGTTGCATAGGTGGGTGTTGAATAGTGCAATCACTGTCCACGTATTGTACCTCAGGGTCACCGTGATATTGGGTGACATAGTAATGTGGACCTAGGTAGCACGATGGAACGGCTGGCCGTTTCATCAGTGACCCCTCAGTGCTCCACAGAAAACATTCAGCGGAAACCAGTATTTGACGTTTGACAGCGAACCCTCAATTGACGTCGGTGTTAACAGATTTGCGGCGATCGTGGAATTCGCAAGTATGGTGCTTCAAAGCCGAAACGAATGGGAAGCGGCCATTTGGGCGCAAAGGGACTTTTCGCATTTCTAGTGAAATATTAAAACGCATTTTTCCGAACAAGTATATAAACTTCATCGAGTGTACAGGCAAACAATTTGAAGGCATGCGCATAATCTTCAGCAAAGTCTGCAGACATAGACCAACAACCATCAGGAGCAGAAACGTTACAAATCAGAATCAGTGTTATCTTCCGAGAAATATAGCATCGAAGTGGGTAATTAGCCGTCAATTAAGCGAGCATTGAGTTGCAAATAAGTGTCAGGTTACACCCAAGCATGATCACTAAGCGACAAACTAGACAACACGCAGGCTGTCAATGATAAAGTGATACATATTATCCACGTTTACGCCGTCGCATCGGGGCGGTAGATAGAAACAACCACTTAATAGCGTCAGTCGCAACTGTTTTTAGTAATG
Source organism: Paragonimus kellicotti (assembly GCA_014220965.1). Taxonomy (NCBI): domain Eukaryota; kingdom Metazoa; phylum Platyhelminthes; class Trematoda; order Plagiorchiida; family Troglotrematidae; genus Paragonimus; species Paragonimus kellicotti. The sequence goes on along the minus strand of LOND01001798.1, from coordinate 31,287 downwards.
GTATTCCGCCCACCAGTTCCTTACCGAAATATTGACAGAGAAACAGACTGAACACATAATCTACATTGATAACTAATTCACAAACGTGGTTGTATAGCTGACATTGGAATTCGTTTCGACATTTAGTGTGAAATGCAATGTAAACGCAATGTGGTCGGAAATTACAAATTCATTTATATCTCCCAAACCACGCGAAATTGAGCGTTTCTGCAAGACGGGAATATGTATTCCACCATGGAAATTCCCAGGGAAGCATTTTCAGAACGCAAAATCAAGTATAAAGGCCAACAGTGTCTTTATCGAAAAAAGCGGGACATTTATTAGCTGTGTATTAGCTGTGTTATATATATTATTATATTATATTAGCTGTGTATTCACATTTTCCTTGACGAAAGTGTGAATACAAGCAATTTTCAGGTGTAGCCAATTATTATCATTGTAACACAGCTAATACACTCGATGAAGTTTATATACTTGTTCGGAAAAATGCGTTTTA
>LOND01001798.1:5057-21237 GCA_014220965.1 Paragonimus kellicotti | reverse complement strand
ATATATATATATATACATGAATATCGAAGCGGCGCAGAAAATGGAACAGCTCCTCAGTATATTACAGAAGTAAGACGGGCGATAGAGAGCTTTCAGTCTTCAGCTCGAAGAGCTCAGTTCTGCCACTGGACTCCAGTAAATCGGGAGAGGTTTAGACTGAAATAGCATGACTCAGGCCTGCTGATTGTCCCGGTCTTTGTGGGTCACGAAATGCAGTTACGTATTGGGAGCAAAATATCCTGGCAACCATCAATGGGTCAACAAAACAGAATCAGAATAATCGCACTCAAATTGTGTCATATAGCAGGCATTCACCTCTATGGGTCACGTTCGGGTTTTGTACAAGTTCGGGAGGGCATGACCTGGTAAGTGTCTGTAGCACTATTGGAATAAGTAGGAGAAATATTGCGAGGTCGATGTGTTTCACGTTTGCCTTATCTCAAGTATTTACTGAGATGTGCTATTTCTAACTCACCCTTGCAACTTTTTCTTGTATCTAATTTTCCTTTCTATCCCTTTCTCTAATTTGATTTTTCGTGGGATCTATGCAGAAATGAGGTTGCTAGTGAGTGGTACTTGACTTTTCTAGCAGGCAGATTTGATGGCAGAATGGATAATAATACAAAAAGACGGAATATATTTTCGTTTTATTTCGCGGAGTTCTTTTACCTATTAGCTGAGACGGGTTGAAAGGGAATATGGAGATTGTTTTTAATGAAATTGTGGATTTAAGGAAGTCTGAAACAGCGTTGCTCGCCAAGTTTTACACTGCCCGCCATTGCTCGCGCGTGGCCGGTGCGACACCACAGTCTCACCGTCCGCCGTTAGACCGCCAGCGCCCGCGACGTCCTCACCTTATTCAGCTACTTGGGACATAAATGCCTGTTTGTAATATTCTGATCATCCTGGCGCTTCCTTAGGCTATAAATAATGGCAGTTGGTATCATCGGATTACTTGTCATCATGCAGAAGATTTTCAGACATGTTTGCGGAAGAAACACACCTACCGTATACCTTACACAATGGCATTAAAACCTTAATTCACATCTTGTGCTGTTTCTCACCACCAAACCCTTTTCCTTGAACACTTAACATCTGTGTGTTATGCAACATGCATCTCAGTCAGGACCTCGACTCTATATAGCAACTGACATTGAAACTCTGTAGGGACTTTTGACTATCACGCGATAGTCGTTTTAAAAAGAGACGTTGGTTACCCTCTTGTCGAGAAATACTATAAAGAATGATTTACAGCGCTACATATTTCAGTAACCAAAGCAAAATTATTAATACTGCATGAGGTCTTCGTCAAAACATTACATGTTAACTTATTCGTCATATTACATGTAATCATTTAACGTTTTTCCGTTAACCGTACAAAATTGCCTTATTTTCTCACTCTCGCAAATCACCGTTATACGACCAAAGGACGCTCAGAACCCGGTAACCACGGAATGAGTTGCCAGAGTAAAAACCTTTACTTCTGACTTATGTTTACTATTTACAAATGATTTTGTCGCTATTGCTTTTCCATCACTGTCAGAGGCCTCTCCCTATGGTTTGTCAGTCATGGACATTTCTGACGAAAACGACGGTTTGTAAACTACAGTTAGAAACCACGGAAAGTGATTCCTTTTACCAGGGCGTTGTCTCAGGCGTCGCTTTGCCGCCGTCATTTGGTGAATTTCAGGGAACATCATGAGATAGCTCGGGATAAAAATTTTTTATTATTACCAGTTACTTAAAAACGATACTGTAAAATAGAAGTGTACGAGCTGCGGGATTCCACAGTGAAGATATGTACATAAAACGCAAGGTTATAGTTTTTCATAGTATCGTGTAATAAATACCGCCAATATACCTCCGGTGTATCTCAACGAGCGTAAGCGTCATCGCAAACTATCGTTCCGACGCTTGATACAGGATATTGTGTAGGTCCAATCAGTATCCCACATCTACCACAGAGGGCTACGTAGAAATATTTCGTCTGACAAACATGTGAAGTTAGGGGGTATAAACGCAACTGCGCACATACAACTGTCAACTCTAGGATGGAACCAAATGTTAGCAAACTTACGTACACATGGGAGGCGGGTACCACATTAAGTCTAACTTAGTTCGGGAAAAACTCAGTTCTAGAACCGGTCTGGCTAGCGCTAAAAGACGTGGACTGCAGAGGTTTATAGGGCTTGGAAGGCAAGCTCATAGCATGCGCCTAACATTCTGCGAGAGAAAATTGTACCAAGGACCTACTTACTTGCTGTCGGCTTGTGGACCATAATATGATGCACCCTAGATGGAACTCCTCATTAGCCAGAAGAGAACGCTGAGCGGTACATCAGTATGACCCATTAGAATCTTCGAAACTACTATGAAACCTCCGTTGAGCTCTGTCTGTTCGACGGAGACTAGGCCACGGGACGTCACTCAGCCAGAACAACTCGAAGGATTTCAGGCCTCACATCAATCCAACAGCTAACTACAGCCCGTTTTTAAGACAACGTTAATTCATCCGTAGTCATAGACTGCAAGCGTAATACATTGATCAAAATTAGGCCTAAAAAGCCTCGCATTGCAGTATCGGTACCTCGGGCTTCATAGATTGAGTGGTCATCACGAGCTAAAATGACTGGCCACTTGTTCCCTTTCACGCGGATGTACGGTACACCGTTTTAACCGGTCCCGTGTATGACAACACATTTACAGATGGTTACCTCTAACTAGCCGAACAATTATCTACCGTCTTACGGTGGCCCATCTACATTCCATCATTACTAGCAAAACGTAACGCCACATTGCCATGAGTAGCCTACCATTTCTCAACACCGGACGGGCCGAAATGAGCGTTTTTTGAGCTCCGGCGCATATTCAAGCTTGACATCATCTGTCCATTGGAAAGCCCTTGGACCTCATGTCACGACATAGTTTCGAAAAAATCGGGAGACTGTCGCTAATATGATTTTATTATCGTGCACTTGATGCCGCGAATAACAACCATCGGCTGCACCGAAAGCGACGCTCCTGCAAAACATACCGACCATTCGCGCCTGTAAACTTTCGAAGCTACCAGTTTTCACGCTACCTAACATCCGGCCATCCACACCACAGCCTATTTCAACTGTGTTGGGTAAATTTGTTGCTCAGGCATTTAAAAGCTCCTGAGCGTCTGAGCATGATCTAGCTTCGTCAGTCGGCAAGTCAAGATCCGCCGTCATGTGTTGCCCGATTTGTTGACTTGATTCCATCATCGTCTCACTTGAGCATTCTCACGGCAACGTCGTAGGCCTTCGGTCACTGTCTAACCGCATGCCCTGTATCCTGACGAGGACAGACCACTTCACGTGATGACCAGGGACCGTTCCTGTATAAGAAGTACGTTCTAGGACCGTGGGTGGCAAGTTCGTTAAAGGTTAGGTAGCATCTCACGGTTGCCGACTGCGGTGACAAGCGATCTCGGCCCCCTATTTGAAAGTGATTGCGTCGAGGAAATAGCAGATGTACTTGAATACTCCCGGATACGTACCATTGTGTACCGCGCAGGTGCAAACGCACTGGTCTGGCGCAGTAATCAAAACTGAAGACAATCCTCACCGCTACCCATACAATCTGTTGAACGGTCTCCGCTGGTGATTCTGCCTGACATCCGCTGGGCTCCTTAACGCAGACCTGCATCTTTCCAGCACCGGAATTCTTCACCATCTAATGGCATGCGTTCCATGCAATCACTTGTTTTGTGTTGCGGATTGCTGTGTCACGAAGTAACCTACGTCGAGCAGTTTGCATCACACATGCTTCGTCTCCGTTCAACGGACAGTTGGAAACAAGGCCACAAGGTTTTCGAGTTATCACTTGCTGTTCAACATGTTAACTCGGATAGACGCGGTTCAGGATGCATTGCGAGTTCCCCCTGGCTAGAGCCGCAAACGTTTGAAGTGCCTTTGATAATGTTTGACGATTCTCATTCTTAAACTGATACATCAAGGCCAATTTATTACCTGCTTGGATTTGGCTGTCAATAGCCCGAACGGTGGATCGAGTTTGTGACTTCTTTACATCAGCAGCCAGTGCCGCAATCCGTTCGTACTGCATGTTCACGAATATCACTTGCAATTAGCCATCCGTATACACTTGAGTTACATTCTGTTTTCCATTAGTGCGCGTGAGCTACGAAGTTTGGCAAAAAGTTGGTCATTTCGGTTGTTCGAATATAATTTCTCAACATTTGATTTATGTGTTCCGCCTGCTATCTTCTGAATTTACCGAACGCCATTACCAACAATCTTCTCATCAGGACATCGTTACTTATGGTTTCACGGGAGAAATTGACGGTTATAGATTATGTGCACTAATTAAGCAACTTCACCTCTCTGGTCACCAGTTCAGAACTAGTGTGTTTGTATTAACAAACGCTCCTGTCTCAATTTCCTTTTTGATTAAACTGGGTTTCGCCCAAATCCACCCAGATTTTGGTCCCTTTATGATACCCTAACTGCAACTGGTCTCAAAAACGTGCACTCTTCAATAGAATATAGCTTACTGCAACGGAATTATTTTAAGCTTCTATCACGGAAGTGCACGTTGTGCGTAGTGCATGAAATCAATAATCCCGAAACAAAAAGTCTGAACCGAAAGCAAGCTAAAAGTTCAAGCGAATAAAAGATCCAGCGCATAGCATGCGGAAGTAACTCAACGTCTCGTGGATTTCTGGGAAACCATGATACGCAAGATTGACTGTGGAGGTCATAATCAAGCCGTCGTGCACCCATATAGGACACTGTCCACAGCCAAATGCCGGTATCCTGCGGCTTTTGGCGGGCTCTGAGTGGAAGGGTAAAAGCATGTACCCATTAATTCATCATGGCAAAAGTAAAAGTTACGTCATTTTCTTTTCAAAAGTGTAGAATTATTTTCATGAAATTCGGTGATGTTTGTTCAAACGCAGTCGTAATTCCAGACATTTTCTTATGGCTACGCCGTTGCGCTCACCGAGGTAGGGGTGATGGAGGCTTGACGATTTTGTTCATACTTAGGAACATGGATGCGATTGTCTTTGTTCATACATTCCGATGTAAAAGTTAGGAACAGTACTTTCAGACGATTATTTCACTTTTGCTCTGTCTGAAGTGTTCACGGAGTTAGGGAATTTCAAAAGCATCCATAAAACTTGCAATATTATGGGTCACGTTCGGGTTTTGTACAAGTTCGGGAGGGCATGACCTGGTAAGTGTCTGTAGCACTATTGGAATAAGTAGGAGAAATATTGCGAGGTCGATGTGTTTCACGTTTGCCTTATCTCAAGTATTTACTGAGATGTGCTATTTCTAACTCACCCTTGCAACTTTTTCTTGTATCTAATTTTCCTTTCTATCCCTTTCTCTAATTTGATTTTTCGTGGGATCTATGCAGAAATGAGGTTGCTAGTGAGTGGTACTTGACTTTTCTAGCAGGCAGATTTGATGGCAGAATGGATAATAATACAAAAAGACGGAATATATTTTCGTTTTATTTCGCGGAGTTCTTTTACCTATTAGCTGAGACGGGTTGAAAGGGAATATGGAGATTGTTTTTAATGAAATTGTGGATTTAAGGAAGTCTGAAACAGCGTTGCTCGCCAAGTTTTGCACTGCCCGCCATTGCTCGCGCGTGGCCGGTGCGACACCACAGTCTCACCGTCCGCCGTTAGACCGCCAGCGCCCGCGACGTCCTCACCTTATTCAGCTACTTGGGCATAAATGCCTGTTTGTAATATTCTGATCATCCTGGCGCTTCCTTAGGCTATAAATAATGGCAGTTGGTATCATCGGATTACTTGTCATCATGCAGAAGATTTTCAGACATGTTTGCGGAAGAAACACACCTACCGTATACCTTACACAATGGCATTAAAACCTTAATTCACATCTTGTGCTGTTTCTCACCACCAAACCCTTTTCCTTGAACACTTAACATCTGTGTGTTATGCAACATGCATCTCAGTCAGGACCTCGACTCTATATAGCAACTGACATTGAAACTCTGTAGGGACTTTTGACTATCACGCGATAGTCGTTTTAAAAAGAGACGTTGGTTACCCTCTTGTCGAGAAATACTATAAAGAATGATTTACAGCGCTACATATTTCAGTAACCAAAGCAAAATTATTAATACTGCATGAGGTCTTCGTCAAAACATTACATGTTAACTTATTCGTCATATTACATGTAATCATTTAACGTTTTTCCGTTAACCGTACAAAATTGCCTTATTTTCTCACTCTCGCAAATCACCGTTATACGACCAAAGGACGCTCAGAACCCGGTAACCACGGAATGAGTTGCCAGAGTAAAAACCTTTGGAATCTTTCAAGCAATCGACGATGTCGTGCGCTAGAGACTGCCAGATTTGGCTTTTACAGTACACCTCGCCAAAGTCGATTCATTTCGACATTCTTCCGTCAGGCGAAATGCCCTGACGATGCATTTCAATGTATTTCCCCGCGCGACCTTGAAACATTCGAAACCTCGGTTCATGCATAAACTTCCAAAGGTAAGTTGATCAAACATCACACCTCCTGGACTGAATATGTGAAACACGCCAACTACTATCATTCCTGGCGCATGCATCACAGTTCTGTGGACCTCAATCCTTTTTATCTCTGGTTACACACTTTCTGCTGACATACTTCATGATTGTCGTATAATGTAATTGATTGTTGTTTTGTATCGCCTGTAAGTATCTGCAATGATCATGATCACCCGAGCGCGCTTGTCAGAGATATATTGAGAAAATATATTATTCACTTATGCTACGTCCACAACGGATTCGCGTATTGCCCTGGTACTCCCTTGCGAAGAAGACAGTTCCAGAGAACGTTACGAGCAACTGAATCGAAAGCAGCTTTCAGGTCCAAAAAGACCAAGACCGTCGGCTGCCTATAAGAGTGCCGATGTTCCAAGATCCGTCGCAAGGTAAAAATGTGGTCAACGCACCCTCGACCGGATCGGAATCCTGCCTGTTCTTCACGTATCTGACTTTCTCTGGGTTTAGTGAGCCGACGTAAAATGAGGCCAGTGAGTAACTTGGAAGCAACAGATACCAAACTGATGCCTGTGGTTGTCACATAGACTTCGGGACCCCTTTTTGAAAACGGGAATTACTGTTGACAAGCACCAATCGCGAGGTACCTCTTCAGTCTCCCAAATCGTCTGGAGGAGTTTTGTCAGTTCTGATATCAACCTCTCTCCGCCATCCTTGAAAAGAGAGAAGAGAGGAGGTCTGGTCCAGGAGCCTTATTACGCTTCAATAACTTGAGCTTTAGGACCATTTTTTCTCCCGATAGGTGGCCGTCTGGACGCCCGTCCCGTCGTCTACATGGTCTAGTTGAGGCCAAGCTGAACTGTTCTTCAAAATGTTCAGCCCACCTGTCAAGTCGACGCGATTGATTGGTGATAAGTGAACCATCTTTTTCACATATGGTCTCACTTACACCGACTCGACGACCAGTACAACCACGGATCAGGGAAAAAGCCTTCTGCTATTCCCAGATAAAAAGGCTCTTTTCATCTCTTCCGATTTTTCGACCAGGCAAGGTTCGTGGTCTTTGCACAAGCTTTTAGTCAGCTTGCGTTCAGGTTTCTGACGTTTGTCGTCATATTCGGAATCAGGTGGGATCGAGCGACGCTTGTTCATGAAGTTTATCGACGTGATGGAATCCAGTTCTGTCGCAACTGAACAGCTCCTTCGGAACATACCTCTTCACAGCATGTTTTCATAGCTGCGGCGATTTGTTCCCAGTGTTCGTTAGGATCCCTCACCTGACTCGAACTGGGCAACTTGTTCACCAACGCCTTCTGGTAAGCGTTCTTTACACTCTCATCGCTCGAATGCCAGTTAAGTACCTTGCATTTACGAGCGTGTCCTCTGGGCAAATGACAAAACAAAACGGGCACGCACAACAGCATGGTCCGAGTCCAGGTGGTTGCTCCAAAAGGCACGACAGTCCATCAAGAGAGTGACGCCATCTATACTTAATTCTCATATAATCCATATATGCCCATTGCTGAGGAAACACACAGAGATCACTGTATGCTCACTCTGCAAGCAGGGTGAGAGTTTATGGACAACTGTCTCGGGCGTTCATCACTTCTAGTGGTGTTCGTCAAGGGTGTCCGATTTCCTCCTTCTTGTTCAATTTTGTCATGGACGACATTCTGGAGTCCAATGAATCCAATGAATTTGGTTTCGGGCTTCTTCCTGGCGCTCGGTTGATTGACCTGGTGCAGGCGAACCACATTGTCTCACCCAACCCCTCTGCCGAAAACATGCAGACCATGCTGAACAAGGTGAGTGACCGGGCTGGTTTGTATGGAATGCGCTTCGCACCTTCAAAATGCAAAGTGTTGCTTCAAGACTGGGAAATTTCCACTCTTAAGTTCTTCATTGCAGATAATCCGCTTGGAGCTGTGAACAGTTTCACCTACTTGGGTAGCACTATCTCGTCAGCTTGTAATATTGCTGATGAGATATCAACGAGGATAGCAAAGGCACGAGTTGCCTTTGCCAACCTGCGTCATCTGTGGCGTCGAAAAGACGTTCGATTGTCGCTGAAAGGAAGAGTATATAATGCTTGTGTACGTTCTGTTTTGCTTTATGGTTTGGAAACCTGACCCGTTCGGAACAAAGATACAGACAGACTGGCTGCTCGACCACTGTTGTCTTTGCTAATAATCTCGCATCAAGTGGACTGAGCGCGTGAGCAATATGGTCGTTCGTCGGCTGGTACTGTGGAACGCTCAGGATGCGCGATCAATTGGTCAACTAGTCAAGTTAGACAGTCTACGGTGTTTAAGTAACCCACTTCATATGCCAGCTGAGCGTTTACCTGTACCGGACATTATATACTGAGACCACCAACAGTTGGGTGAAACCACATGGTGGTCAAGCGACAACGTGGTCACGAAATATGAGAACCCTGACTGCTCCACTGAGTAAAGTGGGTAGGTGTCGCCTGCCTGGATGGGGTCCTCGTGATCACTCAAACCGCTGGTTAGAGACGCTATCCGAGATGGCAGCGTGTCGCAGTCAATGGCGTACCTGCATCCATACCATTTCTAGTTCTTCGCTTAGACTTCTATTAATTTTCAACCTTCTTAGTAAGCGTTTTCTTCTAGGATATTCCACGTCACTGTTGAGGTGAGCGGCAGCCCCAGCCGCTGGTCAGGTTTATGGCTGCTCTGCCGCTAATGATGCTGACTATGCCCTTTTCAACAGAGCTCTACTCGAAAAAATCCGAACGCAGTTTAATGAACTTATGTCGTTCCCATATGTACACTAATCTTGTTGTCATCAGTGATGGGACTAGATATTTCCAGTGCAACAGCGGTAGTCCTATTCGGTCTATATCACGAGGCAGCCTACGCGCGTGATACCGCGTTAGTTTCACTTGCATTGTAAACTCTATTTACTGCGGCCGGTTGGTTGTCAGATTTTTCACCAACTGCAGAGCGCACGGTGTTGGCCATAGAACTGGTAGCCTATCTAGCAGCCATGTAGCGCAGACAGACAGATAACGGTAGCGCAGCCAAGCCGCTGCCTACATTTTAGACCTCATTTGGCACGCACAGATGGGAGATGTATTACAGATATCACTGCACAAAATAGTCCCATGAGCAGACGAAATTCACACGAAATACGCGGTTAGATATTTTCATCATCACTGGTGGATATGTTCGTGTTTGAATACGTTCGCATCGACCAAGCTGATATGAACCAGTTAAGTCACAATGCAGGCGGCCATTGGGGTGAGGAAACATTTCAATTAACTAGCATGAGGAAAAATTCGATCTTAGCCGCGGGAATTCATAGTGATTGCGATTTTGTTTGGTCCAGGCCACATTTAACAGCTGGCGACTTGACCATGGAAAGTGGATAATTACCCTAAACACACGGCGAATAAACTACGATTATATTGCGCTGCCTTGAACAGAAAACCGGGATCCTGATAATAACTTCGAGCTGAATCAGACTAAGTCACAGATTTCTATGTGTCAGTGGGATGATTTCGTCGGATGATGTCATCGAGATGTCTGAGAACGAGGATGAGTAAAAGAGGTTGATAATGTGTCAGGAAAAAGTTAATTACTAATTATTAAGATCAGGCACATCACAGAAGTACAAGGGAGAGTGGTCGAACAGCACAACAGGTTTCCATCGGAAAACACGAGTGACGACGAAACAAGCAAAGCACAAACCACATGTTAACCAACTATTCAGTTACTCCATCAAAATCAGGCTGCCAAAAAACGGTAAGCGGTACAAAATGGTGCGTGCGTATAATTCTCCCTTACGGACCCATTAGACATCTGTTTAAGTTACGGAGTATTGCCGTTCCCGCACCCGTCTCCGGTAACGAGTTTTGCCCACCACAGATAAGTTCATTCCGTTTTCGGAGGGCTTGGACGCTGTCAGGTCGTGGAGGTTGTGCGTGGTGGGTATTGTAAACATGCGCCGGGTTGTACGGAAGCCATAGTGGAACATCTTGTGAAAAAGTGTTTGGACCGTACGGACTAGCCGGTATCCAAAGCCGGTCAAGTTTATAGTGCGGCAGTCTATGTGAACAGGATTCATCCTACAGCCCCCGTGCGCGTTTAGTGGTCATACATTGAGCTCCCTCTGTAATATTCCGTCTCGGGAAGGAAGCAGAGGCCCGGGCATTAATTTCTAGCTGAAAACGGATATCAGCGAAAAAATATTCGAAGCTTCCTTGGAGTGAATTGGTCTAGTAGGTCGCTACACGGATTCGTCTTATACGTTGCACTGCGGACAGACGTGCTACAATTAGTGGATTGAGAGGAGTCATTAGCGTTAATAACTTCTTAGTCAGACGCCGCACTCGCCGTCCGCAATTTAGTACCATTCAAGGAAAAGCCAATATCCGTGTGGTTTACAATTCGTAAAACTTAGTTTCCATTGATGGTGAATTGAACAGCATTTTGAACAGCTCGCCGCGACAGTCTATCTGAATCATCTTTCGGTGCGTCCTCATCGCGTAAGGTGCAAATGCTACGAAATATTTGGGTATCCATCCACATGCAGTAGCATTTTAAAATTGACTGGACCAGATGATCCGTCGATAAATTTCGCAAACGGCCAGAGTCCAAGAACGGAACGCTGAGGTACCAAACTGGAAGTTGTCGAGCTAGATGAGGACATTCCGATAACAACGGCTTGGAAAGAGTGGTCCGGCAAATAATCTTAATGCTACCCAACCTAAGCATTCCAAAGGCTTAGCGCTCAGAGTCTGTGTAAGTTTTCGCGATCAACCCTACTGGTTATTACGGAGGAATCAGTGAAAGCGAAACCTGTATTACAACGTCAATGTTAATCGTCAACCCGTTCAGTCGCTGCATGAAATTGGTTTAATACAAACTGATTTCCCAAAGACCGCTTTCACACGAGTGCCGTTGTCTCGTACGCTTTAGGAAGGCCCGTATAACGTTGTCAACGAGACGCTTCACAAACGAAAAATAACTGAAAGTAAATCTATTCGGGGGCAGATTCCGGGACCGCACGGTTTCTTGATCTAAATACTGAAGGTAGTTTTAACTCTTCACCCGGTTGGGAATTCCTTACTCCCACAGAGAGACTAACCATCGTAACTGGTGGTTGCGACAAGACGCGTGCACTTTCTTTGGGCGTTCTTGGTAAATTCCCATCAGAATCTGGGTAGCCCCTGAACGTTAGGTTCAACGATTTACTTTCCACGAATGAAGCCGTAAAACCTACGGCACCGGGGCACTGCTCGGCGTGCTACGTTAGGAAAGCAGCACGAGGGTTGTTAGTTACTCTTAGTTGCATACAGTGGCGTACTCTGAGGTTGCGTTCAGCTACCGCCTGTGCTGCTCACGGGAAGGATGGCAATCTGACTTTTAAATCTTTAAGACTCCCGACTTTGCTTGAGTGGCACAAAACATATCGTGGCAGAAAATTTTTGTAATAATAATAATCTGTCAGCAAGCTGTCTGTGGGAATACGGTGTCCTGTTTGCACCGATCGTTCTTGCAGATTCAAAATTTTAACCAATTTTCCTTGTGATGAAGACTGTGCCGCTGCAAATAGCAGTCTCACTCGTTCTCATTCGTTTCCATTTTAATGGTTTTGACACTTTTGCCGTGAGCACATGCATTCAACCTACAGAATTTCTGTGAAAAACTTGAAACACTTACATAATTCCTCGTTCAACGTTGATTTCATCCAGTCCCAGTGCTCAGTAAGTGAAGTAAAATTTTGCGACTATGAAGCGGAATGCATTAGGTTGGAACGACAAGAAATTCTGCTCTGTAGAGGCCCGTAGAGTAAGGCATCGGGGTCAGTCTGGGTCCACTGTGTGGGCGAACCGCAACTGAATTACAACATGGTCACAAAGTACAGAGAGTAGGGTTACTGTGGGTTGGCTGAACACGGTTGGACTGATAATCTGAAGCCGACCTTGTTGAGCGGGCATACAACCTCAACGTTATCCAGTTAGCCAGCTGACTAGCGAAAGGTTGCAAAAGTTGAAGAACTACATCACTGAATTCTAGTAGCAGCAAACGCAACAGATGTGAGATTTAAGCGTCACCTCGGCAACATGTTGGAGAGTACCGGCCTGTCTGCGTGGGGAAGAGGTTCTGGAATACATGTATTTTTGTCACTGGAGCAGTTTGATGAGAGGTTTACATCCTTCACCAAGTATGCTCGAATCTTTGTCGACCGCCTCGTGGCTCACGCTTATTTGTGTATACTTCTTAGTATTACGTCGTGGAGTCCAAGAACATTAGTCTGCAAACCGATATGGAGGGTACCACCCTCAGCAGTGTTTTCTCTTCTATTTGGTGGTAACACTCGCGAACTTGAAATGTCGACTGGCGTGTCTACAATGGCATTTTGCACTCAGGCTACGGCTATTTCAGTCACCATATGATTACGACCTTCGCACACCTGATGCGGTCCTGGTAGCCTGCTTTCCTGGCTTTGGGGTTGTGTTTAAGCAATCACGTAACTGCACCGGCATTTATTTACCTGTGGGATACTCTATATGATAGGTACGCAAGTCGATTGCGTGGATACCTCGGTTGATGCTTCAGGTGCGAGTTGTTGCATGCTTGACCGTTCCAGGGGCATCTTACAGATGGGAGGTGTACAAGGTTTGTCATCTGCATCCACACCGTCCGCCTTGATAGAGTCGGTAGTTGCAAGTTTTTGGCACCTTTTCCCCTTCGTGTACGATCACTTTAGCTGATGAGACGAAAACTCGTTTCAATGCCTACTTCTGCTCCGACATTTTCTGATGTTGATGAAGTGCTTGCCATTCAATCCGTAGTTGGCATCGATGTATCTATAAACCTGCCAGTAGGGCTTATCCAACAGGAGGCCATTTTTGCAAAACCGTGTTATAATAATTTTGCACTATCAGGCATTTAAGACAAGGTACGTGAGGTGAATGAGTGGGGCGTGCTAAACGGCGTGCGGCGCTGACTTCATCAGTTACATTCATCTCCTATGAAACAAAATACCACGGGTACCAGTCGTGAGTAGGCCTGCCAACTTAATTCCTTTTCGGAGCATCTGACATCCCATGTAGTACCATACGGTGAGCCCTACTGTCCGGAAGTGAATGGCGGAGGGATAATTGTCGGCTTTTTCCGGCCAATCTCGGTGTATCCTTTTGAATGTGGACAGTAGCGGGATCTCACAGAATCGCGTTTGAAGTCACCGGTCTCTCTACATCAAACTTTAAACCCACTGACAACCTAAATCGACTGGGGTGCATCGCAAAGCGAACGTTACGGCTCGATCCAATCCCTTTGTTTCCCGTCGGCCTCAGACTGGGAATAAGCTACTTATTGCACGTTTCGCAATACGGCTGCGCATCGCGTTGTCCAGGTTCTGCTAATCGAGTCAAACTGATCCCAGCATGTATAATATAAGGATCATCGATGTACTTGCAACGGTACTGCTGAGTTTTTGCGGAGTTGCTGTGGATTTCTCAGATGTTTCTGAGGCCGTTGACCCCTGTAAGATGGCTTCGGATTGGCTTCTGTCATAATCGTTAATAGACCCATATCCTTCTGTGCCTGCTTTGACATTGGTGAAAAACCCTCCGACTTGGTTGCCCCGTCAACTGTCCATGAACTTACATCTGTTCGCGCCGTGATGTCGATGGACTTACCACCTGATTACAAGGAAGGGGTTGATGTCTTCACGATTACGGATAGCTGTCCGCAACAAAATCTCCCCTGCAGATGTTTGGGCAATCAGCTGTTTTATCTGCGGTGTTGTGCCTTCTAGGTCTCTCTTCTTTGGTTTCGCCAGGAAGGCCTCGCAACCTAGGGCGCTTCAGCTTGTAGACAAAATAAATGCACGCACATGTACAGTAAAGCTGCTCTTGCTGCATTGAAAGGACTCACCCGTTTAGCGGAGCTTCCGCCGAAGTCAGCCGTGGCCATTGTAGAGGGTGCTACACTGAAGCCAACATAAGTAAATGAAGTCAGTCTAAGTTTCAAAATAGAGGCACACCGAAAAATCTCGAGGACCAACTTTGGTTAACGCGGAACGCAGGCGAAGGACAATAGTGACGGATGACTGCTTCCAAGAGGCCGGAGTGGAATAAGTAAAATCTGAACATGTGAAGCAAATCCGTCCTATTCTACACTACCCAAGGTTGACCGAAACTTAACACGACAATAGCAAAAAATTGAGGTGTTGAAGTTAGTCGAGGAATCGATATTTTTTTTTACGCGAAGTTTCCAAGAGGCAGATTCTTCTTCCCAGACCAGGAGCTTGAATGCACCGTGTTACGCATAACCTTCAGTGAGTTGGGAACGGATAGTAGCTGATGGTGGGGGCGTAGTGAATGCGTGTTAACTTGCCCATTTCTCTGAATCAACAAGATTAGCCCGAGACTAAACGAATAAAGTGTACAGATCACACCACATAAGGAACGTCTCCTCGTTGACTTTAGTGCTACATCAACATTTGACATCTCTGATAAACACCAACAAAGGAAAAGAAATTGAAGAGACTGTAGCCACTATATAGATGGCGAATAGAAATGGTTCAAAAATCAACCTGCGCGAAACACTACTACTGGTGTAATGGGAGACAAAGAAGTAGTAATTGACCCTAATACGATAACAGCAACTGGTGAAGTAAGCTCGTAGCCACCGAGGTAGATTGCCTCGTATACCGAGATAGAGTAACTTATCGAGCAACACATTAGAGTACTCAATGGAACACCTTAACGAAATCGAAACGAGAAACATCTACTCTCGTGCCACGACCGACTGGCCGCATTCGGGAACAGTCTGTCCTGACACCAGACCCCGCAGGCGAAGGCAAACCAGTGAAGTGGCCTGTGAAATTCAGGGTGGGGAAAGTTCATCTGTAGCACTGGTTGAACGTGGACACCGTGAAGACGCGAAAAGTGCCAGAAATCCAAGCTTATTGACTATTCTTTCAAAATTATCGTGGCAAAGAGGCATCAATTATCTGCAACTTGACATGGTATACCATGGGGCTGAGAATATCGCTACGCGTCATATTTGTATAACTAACGCCTAAGAACACGAAGACTTCCAGTTTTTGACTGCTGTTTCTGGATGGGTTGCAACAACCGCCGCGACTGGAGTAATATCGCAAACAGTATAGAATACGGAACACAAAGAGATGTTCTGAAATGAGCGCCGCAAACGCACCCAGAACAAGTTCAATTATTACAGTCCAACTTTGCGTCGAACTCTCGCCAATAACCTCTCAGTCTGATTACCGACGTCATTTTACAGGGCCGAACATACCCACAGTGTATATTTGACAAAATTGCCGAATGAGGTATATACAGAATGGTAGTACGGGCAGACAGGCATTGCAAATTTAGAAAAGTAACTCATGAGGACAGCCTGTGCTTCGCAATAAAACTCAGTCCTTACAGGAAAAATATATCGCTGTCTTGGAACATAGTTCTGTGACTGAAAAGAGTAGCAAAACTGTGGTTGAACCAGTAGGTAATCAGTTGACTCCGCAGTTATTGTACTTCAGGAGAAGCAGTCAGCATGCCAAATGTGCTCGGAACTAGTTGGGGTATAAATAACCGTGCAACACTACTTTCTACCTCTGGAAGAAAGTGAACGATCACTTCGCTCAAGATTTGTGTTTTTCTGAGAGA
>LOND01001797.1:44427-55424 GCA_014220965.1 Paragonimus kellicotti | reverse complement strand
ACGGTCGGCTAAATGCCATCATTCAGCTGGCGCGAACTGCAATACATTTGACTCGCTTACGTAAACGCGCGCTCGGCACGGTGTACACCACCTAGGCGATTTCTGTGGTGCCTAATCAATTTTCACACGCCCTTCAAGGTCTGGTCTGTTCAGACGCTTTGTTCTGAACTCTGCACGCGGTAGAGTAAAAGTAGACTGCGACCGGTGTGAGTTCGAAAGTTGGAGTGTTCAATATCAACTTAATACTTCTATTGAGACACGCGCTATCGATTATCCATGCTGTTGATAACCTTTACTAAGAGTTTTGTTTTGATATAAGCGTGACTACTTTTGTATTTCGCACACATACTTTGTTCCATAGTTGTATGCGTCTATAAATCATAACCATATTGACTGCTGATATATTACCGTCAAAGATGATGAATGCTTGACTGGGTAGACAAGTGAGGAAGCTAAGGGGGAATTCATAAAAATAACAGTTCACCAGCTGAACAGGCAAGCTTCGATCTAGCAATGTTTGCTAGAAATGTGTAAACATGAAACCTGCAAATGCTGTCACACGGAAAGCTCCAACTCAGTCTTAGAAAAAATGACAAGCGATTGTTTATTTGCTAATTTGACAGAAACAAATCGACCTCAGTAAGAATTTGAATAATTGAACCATAAAGGTAGATCTGGTGGGATAATAGTATCATCCCGTGTGTTCCATCCAAATGCTCCGCATCTGGAAATCGATTAAGTGAGCAATCCGATTGGAGTGCACATATGTTACCAAAAAACCTTTAACGTGAGAAGGTCACACTGTTTATCGAGCCTCGTGACAAGATACCGATAGTGTCAATTAGAGACAAACCAGATGTACTTGGACCTAAACGCACAGTAAATATCATTTTCGTGTTAAACTGCTGAAGTAGTAACCGAAGAAAGAGCGTAAGATAGAGTAGTGTCACCTTACAAAATTCGGTTTCTGAATTGGTTATTTCGTTATCAATCACATGCAGAAGTGATTTACCCACGACTCCTTACACCCTAACTGACAGCGATCGGAAAAACATCAACCGAAGCAGGTGTCCTGGGCGCGAGTTGGTATTCAGCCATTAAAGAGACTAACATAACAAAACAGGGGATCAATTCTGTTAGAAGTAGTCGTTCTAACCGCGGTTTAGACGCGTATGACCGCCAGAATCAGTTCTTGACAAAAAAAGCACAGATTTGATCAATCAGAGAGCATTCAACTCGAGGGGAGTGGTTATCGAAGACAAGTTTTTAAGTAAGCGCAATAAAGTAATAAGTAATGATTTTAACAGTCGAAATTTGTCTGAAATACACGGCCGGTCTCTCCTGGTTATTGCCATCTACCAAGTATGAGTAAACGGCGAACCTCGACCACATATCTCATAATACGAACAGTAGATGCGCAAATATGAGAGATAAGACGTTTGTAATTTACCGTCTATCCTAGGCTCAACGGATAGATTAGGGCGGACGGATTTCACACGGTGCATTCAAGTGATTTCTGCTGTTTGCACAGAGTCTGACGCAGATGGCAAGTCACTATCTTCCAAGTGCACGTGGACAAAGATGTAAAATTAAAGACGTTGGATTCTAGGGTACATAGGCAGGTTAAAAAAGACAAGAAACTATAAAAAGAATTTTATTGACGAAAAATTCCGTAAGAATGGTGCGGTCAGAAAATTAATGTACATGGTAAAGGTGGTGGTCTGACAGCAAAGCAAAAATTGATTACCCTTCGATATCGTGAATAAGAACAGGGAGAAAAATGGTCAATCAAGCTCGACTCATACCGGAAAACGAGAACCGAGAACGAGGGCGTTTGAGAATCGCTCTCTCTGTTTCTTCCTTACGCTTCGCTGTTCCTCCTACAAACGAAAGAGTGACAGAGAACAAATGGCCGTGAATTCGTACAGAATAAAGCATAGCGGAGGTTCGAAGTTTGCAACAAATACATCCTGATCATAGCTACATAGTGATGCACAGGGACATGCAAGAAGTGTATAATGTTACTAAATCACCCAGTCCCTATGAAAGTCAAAAGTATTCCGAACAATCATACTTCGGCTTACAGTCCAAAACAATCAAAGCAAAAGACACTTGAACACACACGTGCGTAACAACAAGTGGTGAAGCGTGGTTCTATGTCCAAATCAGATTCTATGTCAACTTGAAGGGGTAAGATCGGTAGGCGCGTACATACGTCCATGGAAACAGATAAGTATATGAGGTCGAGTCCCGGCAACGATTGCAGAAGTCGTCTCATGTGTTACGAAAAAATCAGAGTGTATTTATCGGACTTTGAGAAGTGCAAAGCAATGTATTCAATTGATGGGAATCCTGATAACGATTAGGAACTTATTTTCAATCAAGTCCTGCTTGACACTGAGAATGTGTTCTCGTTGGTCTTAAGGTATGTATGATTACTGTGATGCCTGTTTCAACCTCGGCCAGAAACACGAACTTTACCCACGCATTTACGTATTTCCAAATCGACCTCCTCTTCAGTGAACTCAGACAGAGGGTCATTCGAAACAACGCACTTAACAGCTTCCATCATTCTAAAGTCAAATGCTTAGTGAACATTGTGTAGCACATTCGGGTCCACTGAATTTGACGAGAAGACGTTGAACAACACCAATGATACAGAGTGAAATGTGTTGTGAAAACGTTTTGCTGCAAACCCGTCAAAGTGGCTGACGCTGAAAATTTGTTATTTTATCTGTTGGGGAAAGTCTATTTTCCCCAAAAATGGTTTATTTTTCGAAATATCTTCGAAAAATAATTGTGATTTTGAATTTTATCTTTTCGCGCCATAACGTGCTAAAACTTAATTTTGGCGCACGTTTCTCCTCCGTCTCTGATTGGCCCATCCCACTTTTAATGCATCAATTCAGGTGGGATTCTTCAAGGCTGTTCAGAGACTATATATATGCAGACGCTGGTCTGCTATGTTACCTTTGGTTTGAGAGCAAATACATTCTCGACTGAAGGTCTTCTGTGTTCTTCTGGGGTTTTCGGGTATCGTTACGCTCTGTGCTACGTGTCCGTGATTCGTATAGTCGTGCGCTAGCCATTTCTCGTTATCGTTGACCAGCGGGTCATAACAATATCAATCACAGCTATTCTAATGGAGTTATGGAACATGGAGACAAACGCAATGCTGATAATATGGCACTGAAAAGGTCTAATACAACCAAACTGCAAGGCATAGTTGTCCACTGCCATTTCCACTGGCATCAATTGCACTCATATTGTAGTTCAGATATCAGTTAATCGACTAAGTTACACAAACTTCCAGCTTCCAACCGGACAAAGAAATTATGGACAAGATATGCACTGACATTGACAGTAACAAACACAATCTACAAAAGAGAGCAACAGAAAGATGAAAAAATGATAGAGAAGCAACGACTTCATAGTCACTGACTGAGACGCAATGTCCGCTTTACAGCGTTTCACGTAGACTCCAATTTCGTAGACAACACCTCTCAATCATACCTAACGAGACGGTCGACATCCATAACTACTTCATCGCCCGAAAGCGGCAAGACTCCTCCTAACTATCAACGACCGCATTTAACAATGCGTATTGCAACAGAGACTACACCGTTACGAGTACGTGTCTGAGCCAGTACACAATAGGTATTACTATTACTTTGTTCTTTGGTTAGCTACTATGAACTTGACTGCTAGTTATGAACATTCGTGTTTCAGAAGAAAAAAAGCAGAAGTGAAGTTGGTGTTTTGTTTTTGCACACCAATGCATTTGCTGTCATACGGCAAAGTACAGTTTATGTGGATTAGGTACTGCTGGGCTGTTCAAATACGAACAGGGGAGAGTCGATAGAATCGGTGTTCGAACTGACAAACGTTGGATTGGTGATAGGCATCATTAACACTGAATTACTGTGAGCTTCAGTGCCATATTACGACGCAACCACGGTCCATACGAAAAAAAAATACGACGTAATCGGTGAGCGATTGTGTATGTAATACATTTTATCACCATATACTATTGACCTAGGAACACTCTGAATTGATAACCGGGTCAGTAGATCCATTTTGTACATTTTTACGAGCCACGAGAGATAGGTGCCACCAGAATGATTACCCATCAGAAGCAACGAAAAATATACGGACACATGAAAGTCAGAACAATACTGTTCCAAAATTACAGGTACATTTCAAGTATGTCATTAACACTACGTTCTACAGCGACTCATGTACGTCCCAAATTGTTTTTCAATGAGCTTATGAGGTATATCACCGTGCTGTTTCGATCCTGAATATCTGGATCCGTTTCATAGGGGTCCCGTGGTATCTCTAAACTAATTTTGTTAGTAACCATTAGGTCTTCACTAGGATTACTTGGATATGAGCCGTATGGCATCCAAATCATCATATCAATCTTTTAGTCGAAACCAACTCGAATTTTGTTTAAATAGTTGTATGCGTAGAATAACTTACTTGCTTAAAAGTGATGGATATATCGGAAAGAGTTTAGAATTTAGTAAATCATTAATGTGCAAAAATGGAGTGGGGTGGGTTTGTTTCATCCGAGAAGCTATTACCAAACCATCGACGAATTACTTCCACGTAGTAGCCCACAATTAAACACTGGCTTCCTAAGGAGGTTGTGCTAACAGTGTATCCATCAACTAAACGCATTTACACGGAACCTCGTTTCATCGTTAGGTTCAATTCATCAGTACACGAAGCGTGTTTCATAGCTTAGTTGTACCTCAGAAGTAAGGCAACTGTTCACTATTATCTGTGATCTTGAAATAGGCTTTACAGAAGAAGGTGCACAATATCCAGCGTCCAAATCTCATTATTCAGATAATAAAAGTTCGTTACGTACAGCAAGATGACCGTGCAGTTGAAAAATGATCAACGAATGAAGAGCGCTAACTTATCAGTTTATACACTGAAGAATGACATAGAACACTAAGCAAACGAAACGAGCTTTACGTGTTACTTAGGTTGGAAGCCTGTGAAATTAACCCGTGTCCTTGCATATTTAATCAGTATGATACTTACACATATCATTTTGCAGCACCTCTGGGCGTTTTCCTGGAGATCAAGTGTGAATCATTTACGAAAATTTTAAAAAAAAACAGTTTCACTAACTGTATTATTAAAGTGTGATCAGACATTAATTTAAGAGTGTCTGTCAAGAGTCGCAAGATTCGCTTGGAAGGTTCAAGTTTTTTAAGGACAGCGATAAGTCTGTAGATCAAACGTTGGACAAGAAACTTATGGATGTTATTGATAGATTCGTGTCCGGAACAAATCAAGACCAATGGCTGGTGTGCAAGTAGGAGCTCGGATCTTTAAAGTTAGGGCGGTTCTTGCTATCCTAAGCAACCTCTAGCGACTGGAAAACGTCCTTTCGAGCATCAACAGACGCATATTCAAGATGACAAGGTGAAACGTGATCGCTAAGAATAGAGGATGTCAAGCGTTATATATGTACGCCACCATCGATATCTGCGTTTAGCCGTATGCTTTTAGAGATACTAAAGGGTAACCAAAGATAGGATTATCGATGACAGCCATCCAATCAATTCAATCAACCAACCCCTACGAATGCAGGCATGGATGGTTGAACCACGTGGAGAGACGGTTACACCGAGCGGATGCTACGATGTACTGGTGTAAGGCGATGTGCACAAATGTTCACATGGCGCGCTAAATTGAGGGCTATTACAACATTATGGAATTCGCTTGTTTTCAAGGTGCAGAGTCCTATGACTCATAGTGTGCGGTCGGAGACTTGGAGAGTAATAACGACTAACCCGATTCCAGATCATGAACACTGTTACTGACAGTCATATAATTGCTGTTTTATTCTCAATTGTAAATAATTTTACTATTAGATGCAAGCCTCTCAATCCCTAACGTTTGAGTTTTCACACAGAAGATCCACGGATAACACTTCAGTCTTCTTGTTTCTGTTATATATGAATTAGTGCTGCCTGTTCATGTGTAGAACAGTATAGAATGAGTGTGAATAACCGAGATACGGCTGCCAGCCAGGCTGACCCGTGATACAGGTTGTCATCAGCGAGCTTCATAATAAAGACAGGACGAGACAAATTTGTTGTGAACATCCCACGCGGACATACTATTTTAACAACCATACGTTGCATTCTTATAACACAGCCAAACAATGATCATGAACTTCACATTTCAAAAACGAAAAATTGCAGCGTAATGGTTCCGTATGTGCTTCATAACGCAAGGTTGTTATCATGTCGCATGAGCATGTATCCTTAACAGCGTGAACACAGTTAGAGAAGCAACTGGCCGGCAAATAATCATCCATGAATGACCGGAAACTAATCCAAAATAGACTCTGGCTAGATCTACCGCTGCATGCAAAACAATCTGGGCGCATTCATAAAAACGTCCGAGTGGAAGAAGCAAAATGTTTGTATCACGATTATCCAATTCAATCCGCGGATTGGGGGCTAACAAAAGCATTAGTTGGCCGCCACGTATAGCATTTTAGCCACACGAATAAATCTTTCCACCAGCTCCCCATTGACCTTAAATTGTCTAATCGGGAAATAAGTGGATAGTCAACCAAAATTGATTGACAGACGGCAACCTATAAGACACGCTCGTATGGATTGGTTTTGTATATGAGAAACAACGCGAGGTAACACAGTCAACAACAGATGCAATCAGGATGGACCGGACCACCCGCTCGAGTTTGCATGTACGGTTTACACAAGTGAGTGGCATTCGAGATCGCAGCTAGCGAGAATACAGGCGGTTTGTGTAAAAACACAGAGTTCGGAAGAAAAAAACAAACAATTAAAATGTGTAAGCAATTAATTAGAAGGTCAAATTAATCTCCCACGATGCTAAACAGACGCACTCGCATTCAGTGTAGTGAGAGTTATGAAAACGAAAGCGCAACGTGATTATTGGAATTGGACAAACACACACCCGCGGGCGCGAGCACTGGCGTTCCTTTTTCACACGCTTACACAGACAAACTGGCTCTACAATCTCCGTGTTTTCGTACACTCATTAGTTCGCATTAGGTTTGTTCATAAAGGATAGTATCAAAATGACTAAATGGTACTTGTGATCATAATTTTTGCAGATAATCGATCACACACACGCACCGCTTAAATCGCATGTACACAGTGATGATACTTCATACATGTACTACAGCGCGTTCGTATGGTGATCGGCAAACGATCTAAGATAAAACTACAATAGATCATCCACTGTGAGAATTATCGTATGCGTACGGACCACATGATCGTTTCCACAATACTGTCAAAAATGACGTACCACATATTCAGTACACCCAGGGAATTACGAAACGGTTCATACAAGAGCACTAATAATAATCGTATTCTAAAATGGCTGAAAAATAATGTAGCAAGTGCAAGGGTGTATGAAAAATACGACAGACCAGTTTTGTGAACACAATAAGAAACTGCATGCAATAATCATGCAGAGGACTGATTAGTAATACCGGCGAACAGTGGTTTGAAAATCAATGCAAAACGAGATTTTAAAAAAGCATGAATATATGAGCGTGGCCTTAGTGTCTTACGGAATCAAACGTCTCGGTGAAATCCACAAAGAAGTCGTACAGGGGAGGCTACGTTTCATGGAGCCGAGCAGTAGACACGCCAATCGTACCGCGAACTGCTCAGAATTCACATCGCTCCTAGTGAACACTGGTCTCCAAAACTTTTGCAATAACTCGGATCGGCAGAATTCTTCGAAAAACCTGTCTAGCGTGGCCGATCAGATCGATGCATTGATAACGGTAAGTTGCTTACTCCCCTTATCTTTAAACAAAGGTATGACGATGGTAAATCTGAAGTCTTGTGGAATTGTTCCTTGTTCCGAGATAGAGTTGACCAGCAGGAACAGAGTACATTCCAAAACTGAACTGCCTTACTTCAAAAGTTCCTCTTGGCAAACCACTCTCTCACTGGCCGTCTATCTGCTTCGCAGTTGCTCAGTAATCATTCTGCACCTCTGCCAGCACCAGGGAAGTAGCGGCAAGTGACTATTTGATGGCTGGTCGTGACAAGTTATTCACTGTTACCCAGCCAACTGTAGCCAACCGATTTAGTGAGTAAGCAAAGTGTTCGTACCACGTGTTCATGATGTCCTCAGGTTGTGTGCACAAAACGCGTCCTCATACAACGGCACTTTAATAGACGAAAAACAGCCCAGGTAAGCAATTTACATAAACTGTTACATGATGGTGCGAAGCCGGAGGTGCAAAAGTATGGAACGACTTTTGAACCTAATAATGTCACTGGTACAAAGCCCAAATCCTGTTTAGTTTAGACTTTAGCATAACGCTAGCGACTGCACTTCTGAACGCGCGAGACACCGGCACCTGACTGAAGCTTAAAAGTTGTGTAGATAAGACGATTAACAGCTGTGTCACTTAAACGCTGTCAACCTAGCCATCCAGAGTAGGAGACGTGAACCGTCAGCAGGTTTCCGATCACCGGAGTTTGCGTTCGACAACCCGCATAGGATGGCATCAATAGCTTCAAATATAATTGACGGATCCCTATTCATGCGTATGATCTGAAGATGCACTCACATCAAGTTGGAAGACGGATGAATATTGATGGTCAACATACTCATTCAAACCGGTGGCACAACGTATTATCACGCATCATCTCGAAAAAGTTGCTAGACACAATATCATTAATGTTGTGTCTAAAGAGGAAAATTATTGGACTTTTCCGTTCAAAGGAAAGGATACAATGAGACCATTAATCAGGATATTGGAGAAATCTACTGAGAAAAAAACAGTTCTACTCTAATTCTGGTGACCGTTAAATAAACAACTTCGATCCCTTCACCACAAGTCAAATCAATAACTCCCACTAAATCAACTCCTCACTGTGGTTACCAGACTGTTAGCAGCTACGAAAGATAGACCCCAGAAACTCAGGTAAACGATCATATCTTCAGGTGACCCAATTCTCGTCTTTTATAAGAGCATATAACCTTGTAAGCCTCATCGTAAATGTGAAAACAGTTTATCCATCAAAAAACGTTTGATACTCACCAGTCCGACTTCAACTCAGATTTTCGCACCCTTGATCGCAGTGATTGTCATAGAGGCTTTACTGATTACACACGTCACCACCTATTCTTGTGCAGTCACAAATAGTACGAAAATACTCAACTCCTTTATTTAAAATTACAAAAATGATGCGCAGTAACCATCGTATACCTTACCAGCCCATAGCACACAGTTACCTCTCTTGTTAGACTAATGGGAAATAATGACGGAGTTTTACGAGACAACACCATTGAAATAACAACTCGGAACTGTCAGATGTAGCAGGAAAACCGAATACAAATCTACTACATTAAAGAACAACTGCAGAATGCGTCTATTCCATATTAGGATTGTCAACAGTGATCGAATTCTGCTTTTGAACATATTCTAGAATAGAATAAAATACTTAAGAATAATAAGTAGGCGTTAAATATAAGAGGAATTTACGCATTTAGAGGTGGGTAACCTACGGTTCGGCAAATTGGAAACGAATTCGTCTACGAAGTATAGAACCCAACAAGATAACCGTAGCGGCGACAGCAGAGAGGGAGGAAGGCACAGGGCATGAGCGACGAAGGATTGCATGTCACCTGACCACTCCCCACGGGGCATCCTTAATGAGCAAGCGGTTCATTGGCGTTCGGATTCGATGTAATTCCAGGAGGAAGAAACTGTAGTGGCTAACCAACCCCAGGAAAGACTGTAGAGTTGACACATCCGTTGGAGGCGACCGCCTCTGTATGGCTTCTAAATTGGCTGGGTCAGATCTTCCGCCATCTTTTTCCACAATGAATCCAAGGTATTTGATGCTGGACATTCCAAAGCTGCATTTGTCGGCGCGTAGTCGGAAGCCATATTCACTCAAACGAGTAAGAGTTTGGTCCAGCTTCTGCTCCAGATCCTCTGCATTGTGACCCATGACTATAATGTCGTCTAGGTAGGCAGCCGCACCGGGAATATCCGTGAGCATCGTATCCATCACTTGTTGGAAGATGGCTGGCGCTGTCTTTACGCCGAATGGCAGGCGGTTGAATCGGTAAAGTCCTTTGTGGGTATTAATTGTTAACAATTCCTTGGACTCTTCAGCAACTGGCAATTGTAAATAAGCTTCGGCCAGGTCGAGCTTCGCGAAACATTTTCCCGCCATTCAGCTTCGTGAAGAGATCCTCCGGTATCGGCAAGGGATACTGATGCGTCTCGAGAGCGTCATTTAGACCTGTAGAATAGTCTGCACAGAGTCGTATTGTTCCATTTGCCTTCTTGACCACGACGATAGGGGCTGCCCATGCTGAATAGTTCACCGGTTCAATCACTCCAGCTTTTTGAAGGCGTTCCAGTTCTTGCTCAACAGTTGCCAGCGCAGCGTAGGGTACTGGACGTTTGGGTCGAAATACTGGCTTCGTTCCAGGACGAAGGGATAAGACTGCCTTCATTTTGGTGCAGCAGCCGAATTCGTGATCAATCGAACAACTCGTAGCATTCCAAATCCCCAGTAACTCATAACCAGTAAAATTACGGTTGGTGCCCGCATGCTAATTGAAAAATATTAACCCCGTAATTATTATTTACACTTGATGTCGTGCTTGCTTCCTCTGTTCTTGCGACAATCGAATGTCTAGAAATTATTCCCCAACCATGGTGTTGGGTTGTCCGTGTGACGTTTGGGTAATGCTTATTATGAGGTCAACACACTGTGCACACACACACACACAATTGGGTTTACGTCGGCTGCAGTGGAGAGGATGAAAGATGCGGAACTTTATGTTGGCGCACTTATCTCTCTTGTTGGGTTCTATACTTCGTAGACGAATTGGTTTCGAATTTACCGAACCGTAGGTTGCCCATTTTTAAATGCTTAAATTCCTCTTATATTTAACGCCTACTTACTATTCTTAAGTATTTTATTCTATTCTAG
>LOND01001797.1:19753-35237 GCA_014220965.1 Paragonimus kellicotti | reverse complement strand
GTTGTTGGAAGCCAGACGAAGGGTTCGTCCTGGTAGTTCACATAACAAGTCTAGAGAGATATCCGTAATGAAAGTAGCTGATCGTGAGGCTTGGTTAGTGGAAAAAGTTAAGGAAATGGAAACCGCATTTGCCTCAGGGAACATCGGTAAACTGTTTAAGCTGATCCGTGCCACTGGTCCCAGGCGACCGTCGGTCAGTGAAGCTATCAGCGAGGTAGATGGTACACTAAGTCTGTAATAAGTCCAGAAGGTTAGAGCGTTGGGCAGAACACTTTGAGGGTCAATTTAGTTGGCCTGCTGCTTCTATTGCGTTGCCGCCACAAACTTGTGATGTAGCACCCTGGTCGGTAGATTTGGAACCACCCACTGAGACTGAGGTTCGCAATTGCCTTTCGGCTCTCAATCGTAATAGGGCTGCTGGCCCAGATGATCTCGTGCCGGCACTTTTCAAAGAAGGTGGAGAGGCGTTAGTAGAGGCATTGACTCAGTTGTTTCAACTTGTGTGGACGACGGAGACCATCCCTCCGTGCTGGGGTCACTCGATAATAGTTCCCATATTTAAGAAAGGATCCCGGGCTCTTGCGAAAACCATAGAGATTAGTTTGACCCCACGGTCATGTTCAAGGGCTTCTAGCATCAATTATACGTTCGTCGAGACTCACTTTGCAGTATCTGGAAGCGTGATATTAGCGGCAAGAACAGGCAGAGTTCCGCCCTGGGGTTCGGAGATAGTATATCAATACTAGTTTTACCCTTGTTCAAATCTGGGAGCAAGCGTCATATGTACGCGGCCAACAATTCGCGTATTTCTGACTTAAAGATGCGTTTGATTCGGTAGACCGATTTACACTTTTAGAGTTGCTTAAACGTGGGGTGTACCGACTAAGTATGTGAACATACTGTCGGCGCTTTATTCCCATACTCAGCTCAGGTTAGGGTTTACGGTGAACTGTCTGACAGTTTCAGCACCAGGAGCGGCGTACGTCAAGGCTGTCCCCTTTCACCATTTTTGTTCAATTTCGTCATAGACGAAATAATGGAGGACTGTCTGCGGCACTCAAATGATGCCGGCGTGGACCTCCTACCTGGTGAAAGACTGACTGATCTTGATTATGCTGACGATAAGGTATTGCTGTTTGACAACTTTCAAGCGGCACAAACAACACTGGACGCTATTTCGCGTTCTGCTAAGTACTTCGGAATGCGCTTTGCAGCCTCAAAATGCAAAGTGCTTCTGCAAGATTGTTGTGATCACGTAGATTTAATGTTAGATAATGAAGTCATGGAGATTGTTGACCGGTTTGTATACCTGGGAAGCTGCATCAGCGGTGGCGTCGGAAGTGTAGGGAATGAAATAGAAGCGCGTATTTCCAAGGCTAGGGCGGTGTTCGCTAATCTAAGACACCT
The DNA here is from genome assembly GCA_014220965.1 of Paragonimus kellicotti. NCBI lineage: Eukaryota > Metazoa > Platyhelminthes > Trematoda > Plagiorchiida > Troglotrematidae > Paragonimus > Paragonimus kellicotti. The sequence goes on along the minus strand of LOND01001797.1, from coordinate 33,830 downwards.
ATGGCGACAGAGAGGTATTTCCCTAAAGCTTAAGGGTCGTGTATATCAAACAACAGTGAGGGCTGTATTACTTTACGGCAGCGAAACCTGGCCGCTCAGAGTAGAGGACGTGAACCGTCTCCAGGTATTTGACCACCGATGTCTGCGTTCAATCGCTCGTATCGGGTGGCACCAGCGAGTAAGCAACGAGGAGGTTAGGAAGCGGGTGTTTGGCACTGATTGTCAAACGAGTTCTTGTTCAGTCGCTACATTTGCACAGACTTAGATGGTTGTGGTGATCACACCGTCCAGTTTAGCCCAATAGGTCATCGAGATGCGCAAGCCGTCACACCACGTCAAGGTCCAGTCTCGTTGTGACAGAAATTGGAACAACATGCAGAGTCCGTAAGATGCGCATAATTGTAACAGCCAATGTGAATGTTGGGTACACTCATTCAAACTATGAGTAAAGTTTGGTTGAGGCGAGTTCACACTTGTTAATAGGTGGGCGAGCACAGCCCAGTAAACTTATGGGGATTTATTTACGTACGGTTGATTCTGGCGTACTCACGGTACGTGCCGAAACAAGATCGGAACGACTTTATGAAAATAGAGATCTGTGGGAGGTAATACGGCTAGTATCGAAGACAGAAAGAGTACAAGTTTGATAGCAAAGTTATTTGGAAATATGTTGCGCTTTAACAACTTAAGCCCTGGATCACTTCTGCTTCCGACAGAGATGTCGGAAACGCAGAAACTGACTATTCGAGTGCTATTGCCTGTACATCAGTTCGAGGTCATCCGAATTGCCCCTCAAAATGTTTAGTCCACCTATCAAGTCGGTGGGGCGGGTTAATGAACCGTCGCTTTTCAGTATGGTCTCACTAACACAATTGGACGGCCAAGACAACCATCAACCATAGAGAATAACATTTTGCTATTCCCAGACAAAAGGATTTGCTCGATTCTCTTTGACAGCTCGAATAAATGATACTTTGAGCAAATCGTTAGCCAACTTGCGTAGGCCTCATTAACGACCATTGTGCTATGCTGATCCGGGAGGAACTGAGAGACGTACATGTAAAATGCTAGCCTTCGTGACGGGAACTCAACGTTGTGGCAACTGTACAGCTGTTTTGTAACCTAATTCTTTACAGCAAGCACTCACAGCCGCTGCAGTTTGTCTCCGGTCATATGGGATCTCTCATCTGACTCGATCGGGGCGAGTTTTTCACCAATGCCACTTCATAAACTTGCCTCACACCTTATTCGCTTAAATTACCTTTGAGCGCCAGACCCCTGAGAAAATGAAGGAACGAAAAGATCACCTACGACAGAATGAACCAAGCTTAGATGGTTGCCACAAAATGCACAACAAAACTTAAACAGCGGCTTTCATCTCAGCGGACGCTTTAAGGTATCCGAAGTTGCAAATGATATCCTGTGCCAGAGGTAAACGGAGACGTCAGTCTGGTTGCAGATCTAGCTTTGAATACGTGCCGCAGAGGTAGCATACAACAACGGCGACGATCATCAAGTCACAAGTTAAGCCAGCCGTTGCTCCATAACCATTAGTGTAGACGCATTGAAAAACATCAACTTAAAAGAAGTATGACGTCAATGAGCAACAATGGTAATAAACCTGATTTGGCTTGACATGTTTGCAAGCGCGACTGCGTCGGGAAGATGGGAGGTCACATGCTAGCAATCAACAGAGGTGTCATAACAAACAAAAGCATTCACACAGAGAATTGTCTGCCAACGACGGAGAGACTAAAGGCCGCGAGAAAAGCCAGAAAAAATTATTCCATGAAGTTGGTTGGAAGGAGTGCAAGCGTCAGTGGCATATGTAACGTGAGGTGTACACGTAGTATGAACGACGAACTAAGCTGAATGGGATAATGTTTCAAGAAAACCCACACGTTTCGCACAGAACAAACAAAAAACGTAATCCCATCCGAAGAAGTATCGGTAGAGCCATGAACATTTATGACATGATGAACATAGAAACAATGTTAGCTGGGGAGGCACCACATGCAACTCTATAGCCGAACACATGATCACAATCGGAACACTGAGCAGGGGTTATAATGATGGAGAACATTGTATTCGTCAAGATGCCTCTCAAAAGTAATCATTTAACAACAAACACCGAAGTACTTATCGCACCATACTGAGTTTGTGGTAGTCGCTCATCGTGTGAGCGATGGTCAAACTGACGGATATGACCGTGTGCTTAGTTCACAATGTTATCTATCCATGAGCGACTGTACATTCACCTTCGGCCGCACAGCGCACGATCCGCAACTACGTCCTGTTTTTAAGCATTCTTCTTAATGTTGGAAACTTACGAAGGTCGAAGTGCAGTAATGAACAGTGAGAAACCAAGAGGACGAGATGCATAGACAACTCAGTGGAGCTTTTTTCACCTGGCTAACTGAAACAAGTGACAATAAAACGTTATCAATTCTTCGAATTTGTTTCAATCTTAGTGTGCCGATCATCGAGGGTCACAATGACAAACTTCATGGCGTAGTATGTACAGAAGAAACGAGAACACTTAGAAGGCCTCCATGCTGAAAAGTAGACTACAGATGGAGCGTTACAGTACATTGCAGATGTCCACCAAAATGTATAAGTTAGAAGCTATGCGATCCTATGTCCGCTGTGTACCATATACGGAGTAAAGCCATAAGCGAAATAACTAAAGCCGCTTGTGATGACACATTCCCGGATAAAATTCGATATTACAGATGTGGTAGTTTAATCCAAACAACATTACCAGCTGTGCACGGGTACTGAAAGTCACAATTTACATTTTACGTATTACATTTGAAATTCAGTGGGCGAACTGAGAAGCCATTTCGATACTGAGATAGTATTCGGGAATAGTGAATGAAAAATTTACAAGACAAATAAACCAAACCTTGGTACCAGGGCCGTTCTTGATACACCGATTTAAAGCCTATTAAAAGCCAGTCTGCTAAGCTCTAATAAAGACATAACCTTCAAAACTGCAATTTTACATCAATTTGAACCAACTTACCCAATAACGCCCATAGACAAGCCTTTTGTGTAAAACATGGCATTGCCTAACAAGTACGTTCTTTGCCAGATGGCCCAATAGAAAAAGTCGCCTCCAAACACGGAAAAGTATTTTTCCAAACACGAATACCATTCCTACACAATACGACTAGGTGGTCTCAAGGGCCGATATGTCAAAACTGTTGACACTACCTGTCACCTCGGTATTTCAAGAACCTTGGAGGGCAAGCAATGACAACATAATGAAAGAAAAGGTGACCTCTCGTAACTCTCTAGAGAACAGCCAGACGCATTCAGACTTGCGATAGAATATGTGCTCAACGACTTAGTCTTACAACTACATAATACAAAGCGAAATATTATAGTAAGGCTGCGGCTGCTCCACTAAGCAATCTTCGACGCCTTAAAAGTGACAGACCACAAGCATCTTCTAGACTGTATTCACGTGAAAGCTGAGACAAGCCTGATGGTAGAATTCCCTACCAACATCACAAGCGTTCAAGATGCACATTACTGGATAAGAGAGGCCGTGAATACGCCTAAACTGTGTACAACTGTGCAATGCTGTGCAATGTGGACAGTGAAGTTCTTGTTTACGCATGAATCGCTGAGAATGACGAGGAGGAAAGGGCAATGGCTAACCTATTTATGGTTACTAGCTTTGAAGTAAACAAAACCGACGAGGGAAAGATTCGTAGGCGCCGATGAAGATGTCAGTGCCAGTGAAGGTCTACCAGATAACCTAGGAGTAAGTGTGCAAGTCGACGTATTTTACATCTTTAATATATTAACGTGTACTTCGCTAACAGAACCTTTAGCCGAAGTCGACGAGTGGAGTTGGCACCGAAGTGTGATTGTACCACATTTTACTTGCTAAGCAAAGAAAACATTAAACATACCATCAACTGTTCATGCCGTTCACGGAAAAGCGCCAAAGGATCATCGGATTCACGATAGAAATCTAGAACCAAGCGGATATCTTCCACGTTTCCCATCGCTAACACTAAGAAAAAGAAAGAGATGGTAACCTGCATAGTAGTAAGACAGAAAGGATTGAGGTAATATTTACAATAGCTACTAATCAAACAGTTCTGGGATAAACCGATGAAAAATGTATCTAACGCTGGGCAGTTACTTGAAGCAGCACGAAGATCATTTAGTGACTCGGTGTCATTCCGGAAAGACGTAAACGATGTTAAACAGATATGTATCATAACAATAATAGTCAATAAATTAAACCGTGGCTAAATAAACGAACGACTGATAAAAACCGATGAATTTGCAAAGTACACACCACCGCATTGTAGTTTCGTCTTAAGCGACACTACTTATAACTGTATTTTACTTAGTCATTATCATCATCAACATTTTCAGACGGTAACCCAACTCTTGGGTGTTATAGCATGGTTTATCGTTGACTCTGACAATAATCTACGAAGCGCCCGGTTAGCAATTAAGTACAAATGTGCAAAGAAACAAATGGGCGAAAACAACGGAAATGCGTGAAGAAATAGGACAGTCAACAATCTTACGTAAGCAGGCTCCATACCGAAAGCGATGTCGCCGTGTCGGACAGCGTTTCTAACCAGCGATGAAAATGGTCGCGCAATCCCCAAAGTGGAGGTGGCACTAACTAACTATGCTCGGTGGGATAGTCGGGGATACGTAGCTGGTGACCACATTGTCGCCTGATCGACTTGAGGTTCTCCTTAACCGTCAGCAGCAACACTGAATAAGATGTAATGCGACATGCGCTCTGCCGGAATGTCGAATACATTACTGAGCAAGCATAAATTATGTACTCTTAACACCCCAGTTAACAGTCATGAACTTAGTTCCCCAAATACGCGTCAACAAGCGGTTGTGTTATTCGCGCAGCCAGCTTATTTGATACATACTAACTGGCGGATACCGAAGTGGTCGAAAGTGGAATCCACGTGGACATTCTACACGAATATGCCGGGTCTCTGATACGTAAATCAGAAGTGAGCGTAATCAGGAATCGTAAATCCTCTCTTTGATCGATGTTCGGATGATTTTGCGAAGTCACAGAAATGCCACATTACGGGATGTACTACGTGCTTTCGCCATCCTCGTAGACACCGCCTCGGCAACATTGCAAGCTGATGAAGCAACATTACTCAGATGGGTGATGAGATAGACAACCCCCAGTGGCTTGGTTGCAGTAGTAAAGAAAGGGCCAAAGCAAAGTGAATAGCATGCAGTTAACCGGTTCAGTATGGTTTACAGTTTCCGAATAAGAAGCAAGCGAGACAATTTCATCCACACACTCAACACCGGTCAGCTTACGACCCGGCAGAAATATACCCAGATAATTGGTGGGCGCATTACGAAAAAAATGAAGAGTAAGGGGAAGATCAGACACGTCGGCCGACTGTCAAATATGGACGGATCCAGAATTGCCGGCAATAATAGCAAACGTTAGGGCTGGTGAACAACTCGCACAGTTCTCGTAACAAACAATCGCAAACACAATCATCATAACATCTGTTAACGCGACTATTTTTGTTTCTCCCTTTCCCAAATTAGCCAGTTTCTTACAAAATGTGGCGTAATTGATTCACCGGTTTGACTACATAATATGATTTTCATCTGACCCGACGTGTCTGTGGATTATCTTCCTCGGATTAGCTACCTTTAAAGTAAGTTGATTCTTATTTATGACTGCAGATGCTGTCGTTGTTTATGACAAATTCATCACGAGCTGAACAAGATCTTCTTCTGATTTTGATAAACATCGAGTGTATAAATTACAATTGAACATTTGTCGTATCAGTCTGCAAGCCTGGCAGTCGCCTACAACCATCTTGCACATACATCCGACGGACAGTTTCCTTGAGATCTTCGATGCACCAATCAATCACAGGGCTGATTCTTGAGCTGCCTGGTTGGGGGTGGACCATATATGGAGTACAGTCATCGCAATGCAGGCGCAGATTTGTTGAAACCTAACAAGCAAAGTGAGAATGAACTCACCCCCACGGTTTACGGGTTGGCTCACAAACGCACGTATCATCCAACTCTATGCGAAACAATACACAAAAGTGGGCAAAACGGCCATGTACAAACAACTTTGCAGAGCATCAAATTCCTTGGATCACAATAAAATTGACCGCAAATATAGGTTTCAACTCTGTAACAGGTAGGAAAATCCTAAGACGCCAGGTGTAAATAAACATAAACCAAAACAAATCGAACCATATTCCGAATGAATTTATCCGATAGTCATCAGTCCCCTACTATTTTGTGGGTTATTGGAAGTATAAACGGTGTTCTGATCAACTATCCAACCTCAAGTTGAACATCACCCACAATTGATCGCAGCTGTCGCATTCCCATAGACTATCCAGTCGGCCCCTTTCGAAAAGAAGCACTAGACTCGAGTTTCGCTCTCATTAGAGCTCGTCAGTATGCACTACAACTTGAAATTAATCAAATCCTCGACTACTCACCAGTATCCAACCTTAGTTTTACATGAACATACACCGAAGACTTGCTTCATTTTCCGCTCGCGACGAAAGGTCAGTTACCATGCTGGCGAAATAGTTACCGGGCCGATATTGTAGCGAAAAGGCGTCCAATAAAGCACAATCTTTATTGTCCAACACGATAGTTACCACGCTACGCATGCGCTCGCGTTTATGAGTCATCATTCCAGTCCACAACACGCCCAGGTTTCCGCTCACACGTCGTGTGCACTTCTGCCCGGTTTACGTGTGATCGGCGCCTTCTACCCGGGGGTTTTCCGCCTGCCACTCCTCGTCCGTTAGTCCGATCTTGTTGAGCGATAGCTCGTCCGGTCGCTCGTGTTGTCCGCAATCTATCCACTGTGGGCTTTGACCGTATTCCGCGACCGTGTCGAGATATTCCTTTGAGTGTTGGAATAACGGCGCCCCCGATCAGGTCATCCATCTTATTTTGCCTGCCATGCCTCGCCCGTTGGTCCGATCCAGTCGAGCGATGACTCATCCGGTCGCCCACGTTGTCCCCATCTGCTCGCTGTGGGCTTTTGGACGGACCTCCCTCCCCCCGCGTTGAGGTATTCCGCCAAGTGTTGGAATACTCTCACCTCCCGCTTGATAATCCACCACAATATGAACCCTTAACAGGCTCTAGGACACCATTCAAGTTTGCCAGCTTTAATGCTCCAAAACTTATGCAGAAAATTCAACAGATAACTCCTGCACTTATCCTGGAAAACTTAGCCAGTGATATCGGCTGTCTTACTGAAACGCTAATCCAAGTTTCCAGTGCGCTAATATACCTCCAACCTTAATCAAACAACCTGTAACGGCGTGCATAATCTACGCTTGTTTGAAGATCATGCAACTAAAACCACTGATTGGGACGATGGGAGAAATGTTTTGAGCACAAACCAGAAAACCATGATAAACTAGATCTCATCATCAAACATCGTGGCGTAGCCGTCACTATCATTTAAGACATCAGCCATACCCATGGGTATCATAGTTGGTCCTGACAGCAGTCTACGAGATGCAAATGTATGAGGGAAAATTAAGCAAAAACCATTACTTATGGAGAAAAGTCACGAATGTAGTTTCCTTATTCTCTATGCTAGAGAGAACGTTTTCAGCTGCAGTGGAGATGGACACGAACTCCTCGGTTTTGTAGGTGGCACCGTTCATTATGGTTCAGAGAAGTGGTCGGAGTTTATATAGCTAGTAACCAGTTTACCGCTTCATCATCATGGATTTTTCCAACCGTAAGCAGTGATAACGCGCAATGTGGTAGGTGTTCCCTCAGTGTACGTAGTATATCACCGAACCAATGTAGACCGTTGGGTATAACTGTGCTATATACCTAAGCAATCCTACACACCAGCAGTGAGACCTATATCCCTGAGTTTAACTGCCCTTTGTCTGGTTGTCCCTTTTTGACCCGTCTGACGTAGCTGTACCTGAAAAAGTCAAATCTATAGTCAGCACAGCATTGCAGACCAATGCAACACGCAATCCCTACCACTACATCAAAGTGAATGAACTATCGAAAAATGTCTATTTGTTATTGCGGCAGACGCCGACACAAACTGCTCAGTCAAGGATTAATTGTGTCGCCGGCACACCACTCTTCAGCACACTGCATGCAACTCAGATATAGTAGCACTGGCTGCAGACTGGAACATCCAAGTGGGCGGACTAGGTGCTGACAAGCGTGGTTTAGACAGTTAGCACCCCTACGGTATTCGTTGAAGAGACAACGATAATAAGTAGTTCGACGTTGTATTGAGTTTCTACATCCCAAACACCAATGCGCCACCCGACGATCATCACCATAGGGTCAATTCTGAACACAACTACTGATAACGCGGCTATTTCCACGACCACAAGTCAATCTGGAGCACCGATCTGGACTCTGAACATGCACCAATGCGTGCCGAATCTGGTCTGTGCCTCTTTGTAAGACCAATTCGTCACCAACCACAAATCGACATACTATGTGTGATGAGCCAAAAGAGCTCTGTAACTACAACAGCGTGCCTGCCTCTCCACTAGGAGATCAGTCATAAGATAACGTTCAGATACACTAGATACACATCTAACAATCAGTGCACAGGCGTGATGCAAACGAGCACTAGTTAAATTGCTAACAGCTGACTTTCTGTGCGACTCCTCGAACCTCTTAATTCTCACCGGGATATTTCGTCCGACAACAAAAATAAATCGGTCGGCAAGGCTAGTCAGGACACGTCGACGACAAGGTAGCGGGATATGGCGGACACCGTAAGATATAGAGGAAGAACAACCCGCTGCTAACGGGAACTTCTGAACGCCTTCACAGAACATGGGTAACAGGAAGCCAGGCAAGCATGAGACGGCACGTGACGTCAATGGTGACCCTATCCACGACATACCAAGGTAGGTCCAAAGCGAGCAAGTGACAAGCAGCTGCAGATGACGGTATCCCACTAACCACGTTCAACGACTCGGATCGAGCCCGACTGAGTGCTAGTCTAGTATTAGTGTTACTACACAAGTTTGAAAATACTATCAGTTCATGATCAGGAAACATGGTAAGTAAAAAATAACAAGTACACGAAAAATAGAGACGAAGCATAGGGCAACGATATTCGTCACTTGTGAATTGCACACGCTTTTGAGACTTGTTGCTCCCTTCGTCTCGGCTTTTAATATGTAGTTCATTGAGAAAAAGCTCGGACATAAGATAAAGCGAGCAATCGAAGCAGACCCAACAACGATCCTGTAGCTGGCTAGTGTTTGCAGTGCTAGCCTTCAGAGTCTCTAGCCAACGACGACCAGCAAAAAAAGGAACAAAGCTAGTAGGGTGGGCAGAGTCAACCGACGCGAACTGCTTCATGTCCCCACGCCAACTTGTAGGTTGGTTATTATGTCGCCTTTATTTGAGGGACGCCCAGGGAACGCAAACGATGGGGGCCAGGAAGGATGTATGAGACGTACCTAATTCGTACTGGCTGATTAAATAAAACTACCTCGAGTATTAGCGGACTATCTGTTCCCAAAACACGTTGTTAAACTTCCTCCCTGCTCGTGTAGTGTTGCCACCACTCGCAGGCAGGGCTCCGCAGACTATTGCCAATAGCAGATATCTTATAAACATCATCGAGGCGGAGCGGCCAGGTTTCGTAACGGTAGAGCAACAGCGTACCCAGACGTACTGTAAACCTTGCTCTGTAATGAGTCATAAATGTCACGCTGGCACCGGAAATGTCTCAATCCGGTCAACCGAGTTTTAGCGATGAGTAGGGAGAACTCTATGGTAGCACCAAAGTACATGTGTAGAACTTCAAATAACAAGATTACAACCATTATGGCTCTGCGATTTATGCGCTTCATGTTTATAATCGACCAATAATCATCAGAGTGCTTAGAACTTGCAAACAAACGAAATGCAAGTGAGAACAAGACGCCACCTTTAAGGCAACTTTTTCACAACCTCCACCACCATCCTTTATTCCCCAGACTACTGAACCGAACGACAATATGTACGTTACTGAGCCTTATTAGCCGCGACCAATACAAACGTCTCGAGCCTTCAACTTTGTGTCACGAGGGCCACAGTCAGGGAAAGGAATCCGATATACCTCGGCCAGCTCAATGAAGATTGCCTCCATCGATTATTCGACTTGAACGCTACACTGATTGTCTGCAACATCGATAGAGGGATCGGTGTGGGAGGTGAGTGACTGGCATCCTAAGTACATGGCCTAACCGCCTGAAACAATCCATACCTAAAGAATGAGTCTGATCCTCACCACCAGATATTCGTTTCCTAACCTGTTCATGTCACTCCATGTGAGGATTTAACGCAGGTACTGATGACCAAATGTCAAACGACATTTCATGCACTCTGTTTAGCGTGACCACGCCTCATGGTTATATTTTGACACAGTTAACACGTAGTAGCCACATGACGTGGTAAATGTGCAGCAATATGAGGAGAGGGAAATCGTGACTTAAAAAAGAAAGATGTACAGGAAGAAAAGAAATTACACTGATGCACGCAGAGATTTGTAAAACGAGCGCCGCTGACATCTTTTCTTTGTCGTACCAGACAGCGTCCTCAACCAAAAGTATTCACTGTCCTTCAGACCCCAGCTAGGAAGCCGGCAGCGTCCCAATTAAGCATCAGTGTGAGTGCCTTCATACCCCGAATCCAAGCCATACGCTGGCCACCAGATTGTCGCATCCAACCTAACCCAACACTTGCAAACAAGGTACGGTGTGAGATGTGGTGAGTTGGCATCCGTAAGGCGTTGTCAAGCCAACGAAGCCTGTGAGGCAAGAACGGTATGTTCAGCGGTCGACAGGGTTTATCAGTTGCGAAGACATATCCGTGAACCTCGTTATTGTTGACAGAGTGTTCCCACTATACGTCGCAAATGCTCCCGAGACAGCGGTGTTCGAAAACGGACACTATGAACAACCTCTGCGTGGATGGACCAGGTTTCGCAGCCGTATGGTAGGACCGCCCTTACGGAGACATTGTACATTTGAGCTTCCATAGAAAGACTGAGGTCATGCTAGCATCACGGACAATGTAAGTTGGAAATAAAGTCAATCGAGCCCTAGTTATACGACTTATGATATCATCAGCGCCGATATAACCCCCGAAGTACACAAACCTTTCAACTACCTCCAACGCCTCATCATCAAGCGCAAGAGCAGACAAAGTCTTCCACATTATCATCAGCAACGTCAGCAGTAAATCGATGGTCCTCACGGATGCTTCATTGTCATACAATCACGAGGGGAAAAAAGCAAACCTTGTACAGAAAGAGAGAAGAAAAAGGAGGAAAGGGAAAGGACATAACTGCTACAAACAGCATCAATGTGCCCACACCTTGCAAACGGGTAATCGACAGCTTTCTTACGGATAGCACTACCTGGTTTCACTGAGTGAACTCACTTCACAGACAACTCGGCCAAACAACGACAACATTCACGCCACTGAGCTCGATTAGCCGCCATCTCACCTAACGTCTCAAGCCACCGACTCTGTGAGTCGCGAGGGCCCCAGCCCGGGAGACGAACCCGACCTACAGTGGCCAACCCTTTCGTGAACGATTTCATTTCTCTATGCCTAGGCCCATCATCTGTCGACTTACAGCCTCACGCCAGTCGGCCGGAGCGTCAGTAAAAATTGCGCGATGTGGCAGACGACTAAGTGACATTCTTAGTAAGTGGCCTCGCCCACTTAATCTGTGTAAATGTAGGGAGTGAACAAAAGAACTCACTTGGAAGTCATAACCAAATACCCGCCACATAACCACCTTGTTCCCTTGTTGGTGCCACCCGATGCGAGTGATCGGGCGCAGACATCGACGGACAACGACCTAAAGACAGTTCATATCTTCAGGGTCTTGCCTATCTCTTAACAACACCTCATAAAGGCCAGACCGGATTGAACTGAAGCTTCTAACCTGTCTAAGACATTCTGGGTTCCCTGTGAACTCCCACAGATTAGGGCGATATCGTCTCGATCAATGCATACTGACGGTACCTGCACTATCCACCCGCCTCTGGTTGTACACTTCAGATGATACTGTGTCCACTTGGCGCTTTTCCTATCTGACTAAGCCTGGTCTCGTACAATGCAGGTATCTGTTGGTCATCAGTAGTGTAACCCAATCCAGGACTATCGCTCCTATTGGAACACACGCTTAGGTTTAAACCATGTAATCGTACTTTATCCTTCCGATCTGTTTTTACTGGACAACGACACCATCGAACTCAACGGCTGTTTGTCGAGAAACTGGCTATGCTTATGGTGAAACTCGCACCAGATTGGCTTAAACAGTAAGCTTACCGGTAATAATCTTGAAGTCCCGGATTGTTATTGGGCAGGATGCCCTAAAACAATTTAGGTAGCAGGTACTAACATACGACACAGCAGTTCGTCAGCACAGTGCACATCGATTTTCTAAGAATTCTGTAAAGTGGATAACTTGTAGACGGAATATTTCTTATAATAGTACACAATAAATCAAAGGGGAACCTGCGTAAGAAATATGATCGAGAGGGTTAGCCAGCCGAGGAAATGAACGAAGTGTAAACGTTGTCAAACTCTGGTACCTCTAAAACATCCTTAAAACTAATCTGTACCACCGATCCAAGGCCTTGATCCGTTGCTGAAACCACCAGCGAGACATGAAACGCTTCTCCAAAGTGAGTCAGGGTGGTTGGATTTTCAAGCTAGACATTCGGAATATCAGTTTAGTCTCCCTGCTTTTACTGTATTACCACCGCATGTCGACAAAGCCCTACTCCAATCTGTAGATTTAAACTCGTCTATGTGAATGGGGACTCCCGATTGCATCTCGGGTGTCCAACAGTGTAAAATCGCAGTCCCCAACGGTCTGATACGGGTACTTTTGACACAGGGTGGTGGAGTATTAGTGGAGATGGACACAATTGTGACAACCAATGTGGACGTCTGAAGAAGTCTTTCTGGATTGAACTCAGTCGAAAATAGCCTTCTAATCCAAAAATGGAATCAGGAAATCGTATCAAAGTAGCGGATGGGGTTGGCGGAATTCTGGTTTTGACTATAGTTATTGCGTCAGCTATTCTTTTTCGACTCATTCTGGCACTTAAAGTAAACACTACATAGGATTATCCATTGCTTTCTCGTGGGAGTGTATTGGTAAGTTTTCCGCTTCTCATTGTATGTTGTAACAGTTTCGCTGGTACCAACTGTCACCAGTCACCTCTTCCGTAAAAATGCGTTCGGCTCAACGGGCCGATGTGCACTTTTAAGGTTTATTGGACGTGTTGACATACGGTATCATCCGTGAGTACCTTGTTCTCATATTTAAGATCGGGCTGTTTTATGAGGAACTGGCCAGTCCTGACGGCACCGCACGCCAGGACTGAACACCTTCACATTTTTGTCCAATTTTTCATTGACGAAATAATGGAGGACCGTCTATGGCACTCAGAATGTCGGCTTTGAACTCCAACCTTCTGGGGGCCGACTGGTCTTGATTATGTCACCGTGTTCCTGTCTGATGACTTCCAAACAAAACAAGTGATCTCAAACAATATCTTGAATTTCGCCAAGCACCTTCGAGTATGTTCCGCAGCCGTAAACTGTAAAGCGCTTTTGAAAGACCGTAACGGACATGTGGATTTATTGTTAAATAGTGAAGTTATGGGTTTTTTACCGGTCGGTGTATGCGAGAACCTGGCTGGGTAGTGACAGGAGGACAAGAAGTGGAATATGGACTCTGTTTCTAGGTCTGGGATGTTTTTTTGCTAACCTGGGCCACCTCTGATGACAGAGGCTTCACTTCGAGTCTTGAATGGCGCGTGCATAGGACGATCGTGAAAGGTGTTTCCTTATGGCTGGGGTGTGACAAGTTTGCCCAACCTTCTCTTTCCTATTAAGTTTTGTAGCACACGAGATCTTAGATTGTGCCCTGACAGACCGTAAATATGGTAGTGTGAAATTGCTCTTGTACACACGACTTCGAGACGATATCGCCCTAATCTGTGGGAGTTCACAGGGAACCCAGAATGTCTTAGACAGGTTA
>LOND01001797.1:0-19653 GCA_014220965.1 Paragonimus kellicotti | reverse complement strand
GATTCTGGAAACCGAGTAGACATTATCCTGTTAGACTTCTCAAGTCTTCGACAGGGTAGTCCACGGCATATTGCTTTCAAAACTGCAATGGTATGGAATTATAGGAAAACTGTTACGATGGTTGGAGGCGTATTTGAGTGGACGCACCTCCTCTGTTCGAGTTAATGGCACTCATTCAACAATTCGAAAATCCCAGTGTGGGGTACCACAGGGATCAATTTTAGGACCGTTGCTGTTCACCATATGTCAATGAAATACTGACGCTCTTATCTTCGAGCGTTCTGTTGTACGCAGACGACACGAAGCTTTGGAGGGTCATTCATGACTCCTCCGATGAATCCAGTCTACAATCAGATCTTGACACATTGTGTAACTGGTGTAGGTTTAACAAAATACCGTTGAATACGGCGAAGTGTAAAGTCTTGAGGCTTCGTCACAACAATGCGACCTCGTATCACCTTGCTAACACTAAACGTTGTGCACCTGAACAGGAGAAAGACTTAGGGTCGATTGTCACTCAGGATCTAAGTCTCTCCGTTAACTGCAAGATGATGGCACGCAAGGCTACTAATGTCTCTAAATTCATCAACCGTAGTTAGGCTGCCTAAACCCGGCAAACTTCATTCCCATCTATTATCATAGACTTCGTTTATCACGAAGTAGAGTATAATGTATTTCAAGCCTACTGGCATAGTATATCGCTAACTGTAAGTCGACTGATTAATCTATCAGCTATGTGTGATGGATGTCGGCTAAAAATAAAATGAGGGTCTTCGGTACGTGATACTTCAAGGCAGACTTCATCGTTTGAATCAGTTTAACCTAGAGTTTCGAAGGATGAGAGGAGACACCATACTAGCCTACAAAGTGTTAACCGACTGCAATCACCCTTGCTCATCCATCCTACCCAGAACTGAACATGCAAGTTCAAGAGGGAATAGTTTCAGTCTTAAGCGTCAACGCCACCGTTTGCTTTGCCGGCGTCATTCGTTTGCACTCCGAGTGGTCCCCTTCTGGAACATTCTGACAAGGGAAGTCCTCTCACCTCTGCCCTTTGACGTATTTAAGATGAGACTGGACAAATATCTCAGAGTAACCTCAGATATTTTCAGTCCGCCTGCTCTTCCAAACAATTTCCGATAGGATCGGCAACCAGTATAGAGAGAACTACACAAATCAGTATGGCTGGCATGTTGTGGTGTGTATGTTTTTTATACTGTGCCTCACAAGCTGTCTTGTTTGTATGTCCTGTTGTACGTACTGTAGGCAACTGTATGCACTGTACGTGCTTACGATTGTCTGATGCAGACAACTGGACCCATGCGTGATACCATTTCCTGTTTGCATCTATTCGCTTGTCGACTCCGTGCATATGCTCCCGATCGACGCCTTCGCGAAAACCTTGTCAATCTCAAGATTGGTGTTGGCCAAAGTCGTCGTGCCGTGCCACCCAGAGGCAGGTCAATAACAGATCGGAAACTTCCGGATCTGCTTCGTCCCCGGACCTACCTTAGGCAGCAGTTCTTTTCTTACAGGGTTATTAACCTTTGGAACAGCCTTCCCTCTGAGGTCGTTAGCAGCACTTCTAGAGATCGCTTTAAAGCATTACTTGATTCTCATTTACGAAAAAATCCATTATTCATGTAACCTTACTCTGTTCTTGGTATTTACTGTAATCCCCAAGAGCGGTGCTACACCCTGTTTTCAATGATTGCATTTCAGATCAACGGAAGCCCGCTTGACACTGAGCAAGAAAAACCGACTGGATCCGGGTACTTTGGGCCCCTGCCTCGAACCCGTGTATCAATCGCTGAATCGCTGAAAACCGTTGGTCAAGAGACCTCGTGACCTTGAGGACTTTTCTACTGTTGGCTGTCCGATTAGCCATATTGCAATTCCTCGGTTTCATGATCACTGCATTTCGAGGGATTTACGCTTCTAGTCGTTCAGTTTTGGCTATCTGTTCATGTAGTCCTATTAAGGGAATTAGATTATCATTTTCTGCAACTCATTCAGGATCCCAGGCTTTAACAGACCTTCCGGAGGGAGGTCAACAATCCAGTACATGGGGAGGTAAAAATGCCTGGAAACTTGGATTCCTTGGACTTACGTGCTCCGGTCTTTTTGGAGTTGGATTTGCTATCGCTTTATGGGGTCCCCCGGAGAAACTCGACGATGGAACTGCGGTATGTTGGGGTACACGCTATTCTATTAACTATCACACTCAGTAAGATGAACAAGTAGTTAACTCCAAAACGTACGTTCAAGTTAACTAACTCAAATTTGTTAGTGAAACCTGTTGGGTTATATATGTAGAAACTTGGAATTCTCTGTTGACTTCATCAGGATATTTTTACGTCTGTGGTTTTACTTTCAGAGCAAATTAAAGATTCCTGATAGTTGAATGAAGCTTTTGCCTGATCCAGTCCAACCACCATATTATCAACCGCCATACACTCTCGTATTAGAAATCAATGATATTCTCGTGCACCCTGATTGGAAGGTTTGCTTTTTGATCACATCTTCTTTACTTGAAGTTTCGCTCGGGTTGGAGATTACAAGAAGAAGCGACTGCTCTTAGATTCTATATTTTACAGCAGTTTGTCCCTTTTTATGAAAGTAGTGTGCGTTTTACCGAACGAATTCAGCAATGCGTAAGCTTTTGCGATTGCAATTCGTGCGTAATTGTTCCTCGTACATATACATTTGCTTGTTTATTCTTGATATAGTCATCCAACTAAATTATCTTATATGTGGACTGAGACACTCAGTATGCATTATTTTCAGCCAAGCGTGAATGTTGTTGTTTGGCCGAGTTGTCTGTAAAGTGAATGCACTTAATGATACGGTTGGGAGTAGTAGAGGACAGCTGTTAAGGAAGTTGGTCTTTGCTGAGTGACGACGCCAATTACTTTGTTCACCTAACAGCTCGTGTAATTGTTTGTGGTTGAGCCAAGTGTAGGCGCACTGTGTGGATAGCTCTCGTAGTCATTTGCATATGAGGACCGGTAGCTATTTCTAGTGGTGGTAACCCGCCTATACATACCGTGTCCGCAGCCTCTTTTCTTCCTTTCTTTCCCATTTATTGGTTTATTTTCTTAGTAGGATTGTTGACCAGTTAAGCATCAGTGTGAAACCACTGATATATTGCTGTCTATGATGATAAGAATGGAATGGATAGACGACATTGTCAGGCACTAATCCTACGTGCAATTCTGCTCCCGTGCAATGTCTCATATTTTTGGATTAATGTCATTCTCGTCCTCTCAGTTTACAACTTCATGTTAGTGATATTTTGTTTTTCAGATTATCGTCCTTCATGAGTACATTTAAAATGTGTGGCTAATCTTTCCTACCCTATGTATTATCAGACTGGTGGCCGGTTCTCGATGCAGATGATCATACAAGGTCAATTTGAATGCACTACGATTTGTTCGTGAGGCTACCCGCGTTATCCAAAATGGCGAAACATAATTAAAGCATCTTATTCATGTGTAACATCGGACGACCTCATCACGGGTAATTTTGTTGAATTGGGAAATCCGGATTGAACAGCAAAAACATGCACACCAAGAAACCAAGCGCTGATCGTTTTAAAAGATGGAAAAGGGGAATGAAAGAAGTGATCGAGAGCTCATTGATCTTGCTGCATTCCTCAGAAGTAGGTCACATCGAGTTTCCTGCGCAGTTGTCAAGTCATTTAAACCGTTGATCATTTCAGATTCGCAGAGAATTGTTTTGATAGTATCTGACGTATAGGTGTGGACAGCAGCTGTCCCGAAATTCACGCTTGGGGCTTTTCGGATAGTTGAATGAGAGCCATTAACTTGGACAGAGAAGGTGTGTCTAATCAGATAGGCCCCAACAACTATAGCAGTTTCCCTCCATTTCCAAACCTCTACAGTTTTGAAAGAAATATGCCATGGTCTACTCTGTCAAACGCTTTTGAGGAGTCTAGCAGGACGATGTCCACTCGGTCAACTGCTTTAGACCGCCACTTATGAGCAGTTATTAGGTTGGTAACGCACGAGTGGCCCTGTCTGAAACCGTGCTGGTGAGGGGTTATCATTCCGTGTACGTGAAGGTGTTGTCGGACGGCGTCATCAACAACGCTTTCCATTACCTTTGAACAGATACTGAGGAGGGAAGTGGGTCTGTAGTTGGAAGCAAGTTACGCGCACCACCCTTGTGAAGCGGCATTATTTCACACTGCTTCCAGTCAACAGGTAACTCATCTTTCTGGAACGACTTTTAAAATAGGTCACTCACAACTTCACCTAGGCCATCTGCACAGTTTTCAACAGTCTTGGCCGCATGGTATCATAAATCTGAGACCTACTAGGGCACAGTTTTTCAAGCTGAAAAAGAACAATGACGGAGGTAAAGCTTACGTCGCTGAAGTCGATGAGAACACTGGGAGTATGGATTTTCAACCTGAACGACAAGGCCCTATGAGGGATGACCTCCGCTGACCGTTGACTATCGTTAGTCAGGTCAGAGTCTGTAAGCAGACTTAGAATATCGGGTTTTACTAAAGCGGTTTCAGACAAATATTTAAAAAACATCTGAAGTTTTGTCATGATTGTAATTTAAGTTTGTCGCTACGAATAGCTTCGTTACATCTGTTTCTCTCAATCTTTCATTGACTACAAACTTCCGAGGCTCAGGTTAACTTCAATTACATCCGGACCTAACGGTTGTCAAAAATAAGTGTTTTGTATATCTAAAGTATAATGGGGCGGCCTGTTACTTTTACTGATTTTTAATGAAAGAACAATTCAGTCGCCATATCAGTAGTGGACTTAATTCACTGCCAGAATACTTCTACAAACGATGAAGATGGTAAGTGCTGAAAGACCATTAAAAGGTGGCCGTTCATACTTTCGTAACCCCAATTAGAGAAGTTGCATAGTACTGGAGAGATCAACTACCACCCTAGAAGAGGCATCAATATGTCGGGACAAAATCAAAACGTGATCACTGCAACCTACAGGTATTTCATTGCTGAGACCTTCAACTGAACCAAACCCGTTGGTGGAAACCGGGTCTTAACTGGACGGCACAATAACCTGAAGCCGTCTGGTGGGACCTATTACATTTCCAAATATCCCCAACTTAATCAGGAGTCATAGAAACGACGCGGTAGAAGAGTCCCAACCGGAGTTCACCTTCAAAGCGTTGAAATCAATATTCGGTCTAGTAAAATCGTCCAGCATTAAAATACTACCTGGAACCAAATCGATTGCTCTGTGTAAAACAGTGACTAGGTTGCCGNTGGGTTCCCTGTGAACTCCCACAGATTAGGGCGATATCGTCTCGAAGTCGTGTGTACAAGAGCAATTTCACACTACCATATTTACGGTCTGTCAGGGCACAATCTAAGATCTCGTGTGCTACAAAACTTAATAGGAAAGAGAAGGTTGGGCAAACTTGTCACACCCCAGCCATAAGGAAACACCTTTCACGATCGTCCTATGCACGCGCCATTCAAGACTCGAAGTGAAGCCTCTGTCATCAGAGGTGGCCCAGGTTAGCAAAAAAACATCCCAGACCTAGAAACAGAGTCCATATTCCACTTCTTGTCCTCCTGTCACTACCCAGCCAGGTTCTCGCATACACCGACCGGTAAAAAACCCATAACTTCACTATTTAACAATAAATCCACATGTCCGTTACGGTCTTTCAAAAGCGCTTTACAGTTTACGGCTGCGGAACATACTCGAAGGTGCTTGGCGAAATTCAAGATATTGTTTGAGATCACTTGTTTTGTTTGGAAGTCATCAGACAGGAACACGGTGACATAATCAAGACCAGTCGGCCCCCAGAAGGTTGGAGTTCAAAGCCGACATTCTGAGTGCCATAGACGGTCCTCCATTATTTCGTCAATGAAAAATTGGACAAAAATGTGAAGGTGTTCAGTCCTGGCGTGCGGTGCCGTCAGGACTGGCCAGTTCCTCATAAAACAGCCCGATCTTAAATATGAGAACAAGGTACTCACGGATGATACCGTATGTCAACACGTCCAATAAACCTTAAAAGTGCACATCGGCCCGTTGAGCCGAACGCATTTTTACGGAAGAGGTGACTGGTGACAGTTGGTACCAGCGAAACTGTTACAACATACAATGAGAAGCGGAAAACTTACCAATACACTCCCACGAGAAAGCAATGGATAATCCTATGTAGTGTTTACTTTAAGTGCCAGAATGAGTCGAAAAAGAATAGCTGACGCAATAACTATAGTCAAAACCAGAATTCCGCCAACCCCATCCGCTACTTTGATACGATTTCCTGATTCCATTTTTGGATTAGAAGGCTATTTTCGACTGAGTTCAATCCAGAAAGACTTCTTCAGACGTCCACATTGGTTGTCACAATTGTGTCCATCTCCACTAATACTCCACCACCCTGTGTCAAAAGTACCCGTATCAGACCGTTGGGGACTGCGATTTTACACTGTTGGACACCCGAGATGCAATCGGGAGTCCCCATTCACATAGACGAGTTTAAATCTACAGATTGGAGTAGGGCTTTGTCGACATGCGGTGGTAATACAGTAAAAGCAGGGAGACTAAACTGATATTCCGAATGTCTAGCTTGAAAATCCAACCACCCTGACTCACTTTGGAGAAGCGTTTCATGTCTCGCTGGTGGTTTCAGCAACGGATCAAGGCCTTGGATCGGTGGTACAGATTAGTTTTAAGGATGTTTTAGAGGTACCAGAGTTTGACAACGTTTACACTTCGTTCATTTCCTCGGCTGGCTAACCCTCTCGATCATATTTCTTACGCAGGTTCCCCTTTGATTTATTGTGTACTATTATAAGAAATATTCCGTCTACAAGTTATCCACTTTACAGAATTCTTAGAAAATCGATGTGCACTGTGCTGACGAACTGCTGTGTCGTATGTTAGTACCTGCTACCTAAATTGTTTTAGGGCATCCTGCCCAATAACAATCCGGGACTTCAAGATTATTACCGGTAAGCTTACTGTTTAAGCCAATCTGGTGCGAGTTTCACCATAAGCATAGCCAGTTTCTCGACAAACAGCCGTTGAGTTCGATGGTGTCGTTGTCCAGTAAAAACAGATCGGAAGGATAAAGTACGATTACATGGTTTAAACCTAAGCGTGTGTTCCAATAGGAGCGATAGTCCTGGATTGGGTTACACTACTGATGACCAACAGATACCTGCATTGTACGAGACCAGGCTTAGTCAGATAGGAAAAGCGCCAAGTGGACACAGTATCATCTGAAGTGTACAACCAGAGGCGGGTGGATAGTGCAGGTACCGTCAGTATGCATTGATTATTGTCTTGGATTCTGATTTCAGATGTGTAGTGGTAGATATTCCTTTTTAATGAGTATAGCGTCCGAGCAGTAGCAACGAGCACATATTTCACCACGTGAACAATAAAAACCACGGGTAGTACAGATCGGAAATTGGGCATAGAGAATGGAACTTATCAGAGCAGTGCTTTTAAGATTATCTATCTGTTATCAAACCTGTAGAACTATCAGAAATGGGGCATGGGATGGGTCTAACAGTCGAGCTGAAGGAGATAATGGAATATAGGCCGGCGGTAGCGTAGTTTCGCTTGTTTACCCTGCTTAAGACAACAGACAGGGCGAGGTTCCGACAATCTGAGAGTACCGATACGGTATTCGAGTATCAGCATTGTGAGGATTATTGGTTATGCATGAAGGGGGATAATGTCCATACGCCCGGATGTAGAGAGGACAATGATTGAAATACTCAACCAATACTGGTTTAAAAACGTATACCACAAAACAACGGATGAGATGCAGTGAGTAAAAGTGAGTGTTATTTCTTCGGAAAGAAAAGCAACATTCGCGCTAACCACAAACCTGGAAGGCAAGAGATCACAGTTAGTTAGAATTCCACGTATTGGTCCGTCCGGCATGAATGATTCTTTGGGTGTGATTGTCACGCCGGTCAGTTTAACTCAGCGCAAGCTGCCAAACCATACCAACTTCCGGCCTCTTCGTGAAGACGAAAATGGCGTGTAGTGCAGTTTTCTCATTAGATGAGCAACTTCTGTTTTTTTCGGCTCAATCAACTTGTTCCTTTAACTAACCATGTACGTTTCACGATCTTGAACTAACACTCAGCCTGCCCCAAGATTCAAGCAAAATAATGAAGCATAATATTAGGCGACATGAATCACAACGAATTTATTGTATCGGCTACTATTAAGTCCTTGCAAACAAAACGCCATACACCACGTATCAGTGTACTGTCCAAGCGAGGACATTAGTCTGTTCAGACAACTGATTTCAGTGACATCAAGCAAAGATACAACGAACCAATTTAGATCGATCGGGTCCAAACCGGTAAGCCCCCGGTGACCAAAGCTCTAATTAAGGCAGTTCAATTCGGATATTCGTCCGATTACTATCAAACAATTCTCGCGACGAAATGATCAACGGTTTAAATGACTTGACAACTGCGCAGGAAACTCGATGTGACCTACTTCTGAGGAATGCAGCAAGATCAATGAGCTCTCGATCACTTTCATCCCCTTGCCATCTTTTAACGATCAGCGCGTTTCTTGGTTGCAGTTTTGCTGCATCCGGATCCCAATCAACCAAAATTACCCGTGATAGGTCTCGATTTAAACATGAAAGATCTTTAATATGTTTCCCATTTTGATAACGGGTAGCCTCACGGAACAAACGGTAGTGCACAAATTGACCTTGAGGATCCATCTGCATGAGAACCGGCCCACCAGTCTGAAACAAGGGTAGGAAAGAAGCACACATTTTAAATGACTCATGAGGACAAATCTGAAAAACAAAATATCACTAACTGAAGTTGTAACTAGAGGACGAGATGACATAATGCCAAAACATGAGACAGCACGCAGAATTGCAGTAGGAAGTGCCTGAAATTCATCATCATCATCATCATCATAGACAGCAATACATCAGTGGTTCACACTGATGCTTAACTGCCACACAACCACGAAGAAAAAAACCTATATAGGAAGAAAGAAGAAAAAGAGGAGGGGAGGGGAAGTGGACCTAACTACTAAAAATAGCTACGTCTATATTCAAACATACAACATCAAGGCGCCTACACCTTGCAAACAAACAACCGAGCTGTAAGTGAAAGTAAGGCGTCATCAGCAAGACAGCTTCCTTACGGCTTTCACTGCCCCGCATCATTAAGTGCACTCACTTCACAGACAACTCGGCCAAACAACAACATTCACGCTTGGCTGAAAATAATGCATACTGAGTGTCTCAGTCCACATATAAGATAATTTAGTTGGATGACTATATCAAGAATAAACAAGCAAATGTATATGTACGAGGAACAATTACGAACGATTGCAATCGCAAAACTTACCATTGCTGATTCGTTCGTAAACGCAACTACTTCATAAAAAGGGGACAACTGCTGTAAAAATAGATCAAGAGCAGGTCGCTTCTTGAATCTCCAACCCGAGCGAAACTTCAAGTAAAGAAGATGTGATCAAAAAGCAAACCTTCCAATCAGGGTGCACGAGAATATCATTGATTTCTAATACGAGAGTGTATGGCGGTTGATAATATGGTGGTTGGACTGGATCAGGCAAAAGCTTCTCACTAACAGGATCTTTAATGCTCTGGAAGTAAAACACACAGACTAAAAATACCTGATTGAAGTCCAACAGAGAATTCCAAGTTCTACATATATAACCCGTAACAGGGTTCACTAACAATTGAGTATGTTAACTGAAACGTACTTTTGGAGTACTTGTCATCCTTCTGAAGTGAATAGTTAATAGAATAGCGTGTACCCCAACATACCGCAGTTCCATCGTCGAGTTTCTCCGGGGGACCCCATAAAGCGATAGCAAATCCAACTCCAAAAAGACCGGAGCACGTAAGTCCAAGGAATCCAAGTTTCCAGGCATTTTTACCTCCCCATGTACTGGATTGTTGACCTCCCTCCGGAAGGTCTGTTAAAGCCTGGGATCCTGAATGAGTTGCAGAAAATGATAATCTAATTCCCTTAATAGGACTACATGAACAGATAGCCAAAACTGAACGACTAGAAGCGTAAATCCCTCGAAATGCAGTGATCATGAAACCGAGGAATTGCAATATGGCTAATCGGACAGCCAACAGTAGAAAAGTCCTCAAGGTCACGAGGTCTCTTGACCAACGGTTTTTCAGCGATTCAGCGATTGATACACGGGTTCGAGGCAGGGGCCCAAAGTACCCGGATCCAGTCGGTTTTTCTTGTTCAGTGTCAAGCGGGCTTCCGTTGATCTGAAATGCAATCATTTGAAACAGGGTGTAGCACCGCTCTTGGGGATTACAGTAAATACCAAGAACAGAGTAAGGTTACATGAATAATGGATTTTTTCGTAAATGAGAATCAAGTAATGCTTTAAAGCGATCTCTAGAAGTGCTGCTAACGACCTCAGAGGGAAGGCTGTTCCAAAGGTTAATAACCCTGTAAGAAAAGAACTGCTGCCTAAGGTAGGTCCGGGGACGAAGCAGATCCGGAAGTTTCCGATCTGTTATTGACCTGCCTCTGGGTGGCACGGCACGACGACTTTGGCCAACACCAATCTTGAGATTGACAAGGTCATTCGCGAAGGCGTCGATCAGGAGCATAAGCACAGAGTTCGACAAGCGAATAGATGCAAACAGGAAATGGTATCACGCATGGGTCCAGTTGTCTGCATCAGACAATCGTAAGCACGTACAGTGCATACAGTTGCCTACAGTACGTACAACAGGACATACAGACAGACACTTGTGAGGCACAGTATAAAAAACATACACACCACAACATGCCAGCCATATTGATTTGTGTAGTCCTCTCTATACTGGTTGCCGATCCTATCGGAAATTGTTTGGAAGAGCAGGCGGACTGAAAATATCTGAGGTTACTCTGAGATATTTGTCCAAGTCTCATCTTAAATACGTCAAAGGGCAGAGGTGAGAGGACTTCCCTTGTCAGAATGTTCCAGAAGGGGACCACTCGGAGTGCAAACGAATGACGCCGGCAAAGCAAACGGTGGCGTTGACGCTTAAGACTGAAACTATTCCCTCTTGAACTTGCATGTTCAGTTCTGGGTAGGATGGATGAGCAAGGGTGATTGCAGTCGGTTAACATTTTGTAGGCTAGTATGGTGTCTCCTCTCATCCTTCGAAACTCTAGGTTAAACTGATTCAAACGATGAAGTCTGCCTTGAAAGTATCATACGTGCTTACTGTAAAGACTGCCTTAGCTGGAATGGTCAGCTGAAATCGATCATAACTGACATGTTGTCTGAGGATAAAGCTTTACACACAGATGATTGAGACTTTAAGTTGCGGCGTCGATCAACTGTTACATACGGAGGTATTGCCGCGAGATATTACGTGCTTGAGAGGCAATACTTATAGCAGCTGATCTATCGTCATAAAACGAAGGCTATCCGTATATTTCACGATGGATTGAAGTTCGTCCGGGTTTAAGGCAGCCCGAAGCTACGGGTTGATGTAAACTGTTTAGAGACATTGAGTAGCCTTGTCGTGCGCATGTCGACTTGCATCAGCGGAGAGATTTTAGACCTGAGTGTGAGCATCGACCTAAATCTTTCTTCTGTCAAGGTGCACAGACGTTTAGTTTAGCAGGTGATACGAGTCGTTATTTATGCGAGAGCTTCAAGACTTCACACTGTTGGCATCACGGTGTTTTGTTAAACCTACACCAGTCACACAATGTGTCACGATGTGGCTGCAGACTAGATTTATCGGAGGAGTCATGAGTGACTCTCCAAAGCTTCGTGTCGTCTGCGTACAACAGAACGCTCGAAGATAAGAGCGACGGTATTTCATGACGTATAGGTGACAGCACTGTCCGAATTCACGCTTGGGCTTTCGATGTGAATGAGAGCCATTAACTTGGACAGAGAAGGTGTGTCTAATCAGATAGGCCCCAACAACTATAGCAGTTTCCTCCATTTCCAAACCTCTACAGTTTTGAAAGAAATATGCCATGGTCTACTCTGTCAAACGCTTTTGAGGAGTCTAGCAGGACGATGTCCACTCGGTCAACTGCTTTAGACCGCCACTTATGAGCAGTTATTAGGTTGGTAACGCACGGGTGGCCCTGTCCGGAACCGTGCTGGTGACGGGTTATCATCCTCTATACGTGAAGGTGTTGTCGGACGGCATCATCAGCTGCGCCTTCCATCACCCTTGAACAGATACTGAGGAGGGAAGTGGGTCTGTAGTTGGAAGGCAAGTTACGCGCACCACCCTTGTGAAGCGGCATTATTTCACACTGCTTCCAGTCAACAGGTAACTCATCTTTCTGGAACGACTTTTAAAATAGGTCACTCACAACTTCACCTAGGCCATCTGCACAGTTTTCAACAGTCTTGGCCGCATGGTATCATAAATCTGAGACCTACTAGGGCACAGTTTTTCAAGCTGAAAAAGAACAATGACGGAGGTAAAGCTTACGTCGCTGAAGTCGATGAGAACACTGGGAGTATGGATTTTCAACCTGAACGACAAGGCCCTATGAGGGATGACCTCCGCTGACCGTTGACTATCGTTAGTCAGGTCAGAGTCTGTAAGCAGACTTAGAATATCGGGTTTTACTAAAGCGGTTTCAGACAAATATTTAAAAAACATCTGAAGTTTTGTCATGATTGTAATTTAAGTTTGTCGCTACGAATAGCTTCGTTACATCTGTTTCTCTCAATCTTTCATTGACTACAAACTTCCGAGGCTCAGGTTAACTTCAATTACATCCGGACCTAACGGTTGTCAAAAATAAGTGTTTTGTATATCTAAAGTATAATGGGGCGGCCTGTTACTTTTACTGATTTTTAATGAAAGAACAATTCAGTCGCCATATCAGTAGTGGACTTAATTCACTGCCAAAATACTTCTACAAACGATGAAGATGGGTAAGTGCTGAAAGACCATTAAAAGGTGGCCGTTCATACTTTCGTAACCCTATTAGAAAGAAGTTGGCATCAGTACTGGGAGTTCAACTACACCCTAGAGAGGATCAATATGTTCGACAAAATCAAAACGTGATCACGCAACCTCAGGATTTCAGATTAGCTACCTTCAACTGAACCAAACCCGTTGGTGGAAACCGGGTCTTAACTGGACGGCACAATAACCTGAAGCCGTCTGGTGGGACCTATTACATTTCCAAATATCCCCAACTTAATCAGGAGTCATAGAAACGACGCGGTAGAAGAGTCCCAACCGGAGTTCACCTTCAAAGCGTTGAAATCAATATTCGGTCTAGTAAAATCGTCCAGCATTAAAATACTACCTGGAACCAAATCGATTGCTCTGTGTAAAACATGGCTAGGTTGCCGTCGTTACACCTTGTCACTTGCGGGTTTGTGGTATATAAGGGCTCAGGTGGGAGGCTTATCAGGACAGAGGCGGATGCATACCCAAATGGACTCGTGTAATAGGCGAAATACTGGATCATCTAGTTCCACGTGGTCTACTTGATTAGAGAGACATCTCGCAACTCCGTCACCCCGCTTATCGATCTTATTCTTTTTTGAAGGCATTCATGTTCGGTAGGTTTTCCTCCACGTTCCGTATATCTGGCCGAAACAACGTTTCTGTAAGTGCCACAGTGTCAATTTTTTCCACGCAGAGCAATCGCAAGTCCGAGGGCTTATTCACCGGGCTCGAAATGTTGGTGTACATGCAGCTCTAATCAATTTGCTTGAGTAAAAATGCCGTAAGCGCTACAATTCGACTGTCCGTTATCGCGACCCGTGAACGAGTGACCACTGTTAATGTAGCCGAGGGTTTAATTACAAATGGACTGAGGTCGACTTGCAAGGAGACGGTGAGAGCATATTTTTTGAGAAAACTCGTTCAAGGATATCACTACCTGTTGAGACGCTAACTATCGACTGCAGGGTTGAGAGTGGAGGTGAAGACGTTTAAAGTTACCTCTGTTTTCTGGGAAGGGTTCTGTGGACCAGAATATCTCCGAACACGTTCGTTTGGTGACAGTGCCACTCGTGCAGAACTATATTGGACATGTCAACCGGGAGAAATTCAACTCTCCGCAGTTTCGATGCTTCTAGGCGTGTGAGTTGGTTGGGTATGGACATTCGTGTTACTGCACCACGGACAATGTCTCTCAGGAAAAACTTATCTCTAATGGATCGCTGTTGGAAGAGGTCACCATTTGGCGACGATGTAGAAGTGGACAGCTCTAGCACTTTATATTTGATTAGGCCTCGGTCGATGGTACAATGGGGATTCTCCAACTCCTCTCTCCCGATACTTACTAGGTATGGAAGATCGGTTTTTAGTCGCACGTATGCCATACCAGAACCTCGAAGTAAGTGTGCTCTTGTGAACAGAATCTCAGAACACTGATGTCTTTGGAGGGTTACGTTCAATAAGCAAGGAAACTACGTTTGGGCAGCCGATTTGGGCCCCGAAAACCCATGAAGCATAGTTGACTTGCGACATTCCTCCAACTTTGTTACGACATATATTTGGCAGTCATGGTGTTCGTGCTCAGCCAGTGATGTTGCCAGCGATTCCGCAAATTAAGAACCAATTACGCTTTATGGGTTATCAGAGGTCGTTGAGTTTGTACTAATGACGAACTGAACCTCAGCGTCGCTGAGGCAGCTCCTAGTATCACCCACCTCGTCCTTCTCACTTCTCATACCAAGAACCTCTGTTCCTTGGAGAACGAGCCATTCACATAAGAAGGAGCAGATTCACCGGTTCTTTTGCGGCTTCTTTACACTCATACGCTCTGAATAACAGCGGAAACCCTAACGCTTTCGCTGGGCTGGTGAACACCGAAGAAAGCAATCACCTCGGTCTTTTTAGATGGCTGCTGGACCTAAGCGGCTGCGATTGAAGGTCTAGGATTCGCTTTGGTGGATTTAGCGGACTATTAATCTGACAATAGAAGTTATCCTTCAAGTGTTCCGTTCATGAGTAGACGTCACAAGTTGTAGTGGCATCATCAGTCGGACATTCTTTAGAATGAGGTACGTTACTTTTGTTCCGCATTCATTACAAATAAAGACGAGACAATCAAAATGTCGTGTAGTAATGTTTTTTGATGTGCAACTGTGACTTGGGGTTCGTATACCCTTTGAGTCCAGCGTTGGCAACCGTGACAACATAGTCCCTGCTGGTTAGAGTTCACAGATTTGGTACACTTAATGCACAGACTGACTCCACCTTTGGTGGCTACCTGAGACTTGCGGTTTCGAAGAGCTATACACCAGACAATGAGCTCACGGAGTTTTTCAGCAAGCAGGCAAAAACAACAATCCTAAGCAAGCTACCGGTCACCGAACTGCAATAAAGACAAAGCGCTGCGAAGGCGACCTACTGAGGAGGAAGAGAGATTACAGTGACTTAATGCTTCCATGAGAATGAAACAGTGGAAGTGGCGCCTGAAGAACTTGCGGACAATGAAGTGTGGTAATGTAGGAGTAGCAAATTGAAATCGTTATTTCAGTACGCGTGGACCAATGAGCTTCTGAGAGTGCCCAGCGCTGGACAGTAAGTCGTCGCACAGTACTTTTGATGAGTCACATTCATTTCCCTGAGTTTTACGGCGCCCACAATTCTTTTCGGGAGCTCCAAATACGTTATATTAGTCCTTCAAATTTCGGCCTTCGATCCACAAGAATGGCTTTTTTTTAATATTTTCTAATATTTTCAACGGAGACCACAGGTGGTTACATTAATGAATGACTGTTTCGAAACCTCGAGATCTCTTCGATTGCGCGATGTCGATAATGAATATCTCCTCCTCACGTCAGAAGTGCAAACATCCCGCCAGTGTATTTCAGTTTGTCAGTAGGTTGGAGGCGGAAGTAGAAAGCAGTCGCTTCCGAGAATTACGTATCTTGAGAGGTAAAATCTGAAGGTTCTCAGCAATGGGATGAGACGGAGGGGAATGATGCAGTATACAAAATAATGCAGCAGATGTTGGTCAAGGCGAGGCTTGAAAATTGTTACAGAGCTAACAGAAACAACATGGCCGGGTGAAGCATTCCAAATCCTGAAAGCACATAATGAGAGAAAAGCTTCGTATGCAATCTAGTCCGCCATGCTAGACATCTAGTTTTACGGGGTGATTCCTTATGTCGTGCCATTTCCCCTGCCAGACATAATTTGGCACGGATGATTAGATTTACTCATCAAAATGGTAACACCAAGACACTACATAATCCAGATAGAAATTGCTGCTTCGCGATTACATTATGGCAGCTATCCTGTGCTAAATGGAAGAACAAAGTTCACGCAAACCTGGTAATGCATTCATTAAACTGAGTGAATTTGCATACACGCACCTCACAGAATCAATTAAGATGAACCCTGGTCAAATATAACACAGTGAACACCGCTGAATCTGGGCTGGCGATGGCGGATTCGTCGCGCATTCACCGCAGCCTCCGTAAATCAGGAAGATGGAATAAACGTACTAGCGAACTGAATACACAGACCTCTTGCTTGTTGTTTCGTTGATAGTTCAATTGTTTATCAGTGTGCACCCTTTAGATACCTGGGTTCTGGCTGGAGGACACTGCACAGGATTGCGCTCTTCAGGACATTCAGCGGTAAGCCTCACCATAGTGTTCACTTGCAGATTGTCAAGATTTCCTCTTGGAGGAAGTCTGAT
The DNA here is from genome assembly GCA_014220965.1 of Paragonimus kellicotti. Taxonomy (NCBI): domain Eukaryota; kingdom Metazoa; phylum Platyhelminthes; class Trematoda; order Plagiorchiida; family Troglotrematidae; genus Paragonimus; species Paragonimus kellicotti. The sequence goes on along the minus strand of LOND01001797.1, from coordinate 2,987 downwards.
TCGGACGCACCTTTGACCAGTTTTACGTCACCAGCGTATGGGTAACGTCGACTGACCAAATTGTAGGATGTGTCATTTATGTATACGAGAACAAGCAGAGGAGCGAGGATCAAATGTTGTGGTACTTCAATTAAAGTAGAACCCTCGTCCAGAAGTATTCCCCGCAGTATTAATCTACATAACCACCCAGCAAAATCGTCTGGATCCAACAACACATTGTGGTGAATATTCCAGCTTCTCGCAGATTACAACCCATTGGCCTACAATTGACGGAATCCCATTCCTTTCCGGAAATTTGAAGTTGAACACCATCAACATTCGATCACAGTCCTGTCATACGGATGAGCCTTTCAGCTAGCCCACTCCATATGGAAGCAATAGACTTGAGTTTCTCATATGTTGTGGCCCATCAGTAGTGCGTATGTTTGTCTGAGCCGGCGTGTACACTGCAACTATGGTGTTTGTGAGACTAGCGTTTTAACCACAACGTCGGTAGCCTCAACTGAGACGTAACCGATCAGCCATATCTAAATGCCCAAACGCAACTTCGTGAGCACTGTTTTCAGATTGTTCAATCGTCTCGACTGCAGACGCAGTAACTGACCTGTCAATTCCAGTCGATATCCTTGCGTCCAGGAAGGTCTCGGTTAGGTTGAAGTCACGGACTTTACCGATGTTTAAATTCTGGGTCGGAGAAGAATACGTAGAACCGATGTGCTTCAAAATTGGCGAAACTCGAATCTGGGACGAAGCAGATCCGGAAGTTTCCGATCTGTTATTGACCCGCCTCTGGGTGGCACGGCACGACGACTTTGGCCAACACCAATCTTGAGATTGACAAGGTCATTCGCGAAGGCGTCGATCAGGAGCATAAGCACAGAGTTGATAAGTGAATAGATGCAAAGAGGAAATGGTATCATGCAAGGGTCCAGTTGTCTACATCAGACAATCGCAAGCACGTACAGTGCATACAGTTGCCTACAGTACGTACAACAGGACATACAGACAGACACTTGTGAGGCACAGTATAAAAAACATACACACCACAACATGCCAGCCATATTGATTTGTGTAGTCCTCTCTATACTGGTTGCCGATCCTATCGGAAATTGTTTGGAAGAGCAGGCGGACTGAAAATATCTGAGGTTACTCTGAGATATTTGTCCAAGTCTCATCTTAAATACGTCAAAGGTCGGAGCTGAGACGACTTCTTCTGGCAGGTTGTTCCAGAAGGGGACCACTCGGAGTGCAAACGAATGACGCCGGCAAAGCAAACGGTGGCGTTGACGCTTAAGACTGAAACTATTCCCTCTTGAACTTGCATGTTCAGTTCTGGGTAGGATGGATGAGCAAGGGTGATTGCAGTCGGTTAACATTTTGTAGGCTAGTATGGTGTCTCCTCTCATCCTTCGAAACTCTAGGTTAAACTGATTCAAACGATGAAGTCTGCCTTGAAGTATCACGTACCGAAGACCCTCATTTTATTTTTAGCCCTGCGTCGAACAAGTTCAAACGATAAAACATCCTTACGCTGATAAGGGGAACAGGCTTGAATACTTACTTCTAGTAACGAACTAGGGTGGAATAAATGGGAATGAAGTTTGCCGGGTTAGGCAGCCTAGGCTACGGTTGATGAATTTAGAGACATTAGTAGCCTTGCGTGCCATCATCTTGCAGTTAACGGAGAGACTTAGATCCTGAGTGACAATCGACCCTAAGTCTTTCTCCTGTTCAGGTACACAAAGTTTAAGCATTATCAAGGTGATACGAGGTCGCACTGTTATGACGAAGCCTCAAGACTTTACACTTCGCCGCATTCAACGGTATTTTGTTAAACCTACACCAGTTACACAATGTGTCAAGATCTGATTGTAGACTGGATTCATCGGAGGAGTCATGAATGACCCTCCAAAGCTTCGTGTCGTCTGCGTACAACAGAACGCTCGAAGATAAAAGCGACGGTATTTCATTGACGTATAGGGTGAACAGCAGCGGTCCCGAAATTCACGCTTGGGGCTTTTCGGATAGTTGAATGAGAGCCATTAACTTGGACAGAGAAGGTGTGTCTAATCAGATAGGCCCCAACAACTATAGCAGTTTCCCTCCATTTCCAAACCTCTACAGTTTTGAAAGAAATATGCCATGGTCTACTCTGTCAAACGCTTTTGAGGAGTCTAGCAGGACGATGTCCACTCGGTCAACTGCTTTAGACCGCCACTTATGAGCAGTTATTAGGTTGGTAACGCACGGGTGGCCCTGTCCGGAACCGTGCTGGTGACGGGTTATCATCCTCTATACGTGAAGGTGTTGTCGGACGGCATCATCAGCTGCGCCTTCCATCACCCTTTGACAGATATTGAGGACCGAAGTGGGTCTGTAGTTGGAAGACAAGTTACGCGCAACACCCACGTGAAGCGGCATTATTTCACACTGCTTCCAATCAACAGGTAACTCATCTTTCTGGAACGACTTTTAAAATAGGTCACTCACAACTTCACCTAGGCCATCTGCACAGTTTTCAACAGTCTTGGCCGCATGGTATCATAAATCTGAGACCTACTAGGGCACAGTTTTTCAAGCTGAAAAAGAACAATGACGGAGGTAAAGCTTACGTCGCTGAAGTCGATGAGAACACTGGGAGTATGGATTTTCAACCTGAACGACAAGGCCCTATGAGGGATGACCTCCGCTGACCGTTGACTATCGTTAGTCAGGTCAGAGTCTGTAAGCAGACTTAGAATATCGGGTTTTACTAAAGCGGTTTCAGACAAATATTTAAAAAACATCTGAAGTTTTGTCATGATTGTAATTTAAGTTTGTCGCTACGAATAGCTTCGTTACATCTGTTTCTCTCAATCTTTCATTGACTACAAACTTCCGAGGCTCAGGTTAACTTCAATTACATCCGGACCTAACGGTTGTCAAAAATAAGTGTTTTGTATATCTAAAGTATAATGGGGCGGCCTGTTACTTTCACTGATTTTTAA
>LOND01001796.1:46893-65958 GCA_014220965.1 Paragonimus kellicotti | reverse complement strand
ATAAAACTGTTTGGTTGTCTTGTAGAAAGTATAGTTCGTCCTAGATCAATACACGAATAAACATGCTTTTCGTAAGTGTCCATGAATTTTATACAGGACTGCCGGATTTCATCAGAAATGGTGTCAGCAAAATACTGAACAATTGTATATTGTTCTGGTTTGTATGCGCTCTTTTCCAATTGTTTCTCTTAGCTGTTTCATAAAGTATCCTGTTTCCATCCTACTACTTTTAACGAACATGCAACCGTGTACCACTCTCTGCGGTACGTTCGGGAATTCACGATCGGACACCGCGTGTCCGAAACATGGATTATAAACAAGGCATACACTGGCAACGCCACATAAAACAAAAGCGCTCCGAGCATGATACTGACAGATTGTCAGTGCGCTGAATTGACGATTCGAGAAATGGGGTTGATGGCAGTTTGGTTGAGATGAAATAGTGTCACCGGTTGTCAGGACCCTGCTTGACGATTCAAGCAACATGTATGGTGACTGTTAGGTTATTTGATCACCGTAAGTATACTGGTGTTGCGTATAGATTAGTGGAGACGTTGGGGTCGACGTACACACAAAAGGCAACAGGGAATTGGGTACAGTCGAAGTGTTTGTTTGTGGGGCTCCAAAGTAATTGTCGATCAAGTACACAGACGTCTCGATTTCAAGCACATGAGCTTGAATCGATGACGTATCGTGTATTGATCTAGGACGAACTATACTTTCTACAAGACAACCAAACAGTTTTATGAAGTCGTACTTAACCAGACAGATAGGTAAGATAGCACTTAGGTAATATGTTAGACGATTGTGAACAACTTAGAAAGAGTGACGGGATGTGTAAACGCTTTGTGAGACTAAATTTTTCTTACGTTCTATTATCCGTAAGTTAGGTCGTTTTCAAATGACTTGAAAAGAAACTCAGACTGCTGTGTATCTCTGCTGTTCACAGCACGTACATGCTTCAAGTGAGCTGCATCTCAGTCGCCACTCCATTTCATGACAGGTTCCGAGGTCACAGCATACACATTTACAAACACATTTGTGTTAACGGATCATGTAGCTTGTATTTCGATCTGTGTAACTAATCGAAAACTAACATTCTTCGAGGACGTGCTGTAGTGCAGACAACACGGCGGTACGTGTTAGATTCATTTTAATGACCTTTCAATTCGTGTATTGTTTTGTTGTTTGCAGTGTCCTCAATGTCCTGCAGGTTGGTTACCGTCCAGTTCACATGTACTAACTATCCTGTGAGAAAATGTTATATGCAAAATTGTCGTTCACCAACTGTTGCTAAGCCAATTCAACATGCGGACTTACTAACATACACGTTCTTTCTGTATTGCTGGTGAGGTGCAAATTTTATCGAATAGGTAAACACTCTGTTCCAGTGACCACTAGTGAACTGGCGTTTTGACTTGGTTGGGTCTACCAAACACCACACATGACGGAGAATCGAGTCCACGACTCATATAAGCTGCAGATAATAATCCAAACAGCCAATGCTTGCAACCCTGTGGCTTAAAGGATAAAGTTAGTACCTAAAAATTCTACACAAAAGTCACTGATCTGTAGCTGAACACAAAAAGGTGTGCACTGATCAGTTCACAACGGGTTTAGCTTAGAAACAATAGGTTTACTTGACACAAGCTGATGAGGTAATCCGTTTTTTCTTTTGAGGAAGATTGCCAGCAGCAGCCGAAAAGTCGAAAGCAATCGCCAGCTTCGAGCTTTGTTGGGTAGCTGCTTTTCTATAAGATACTGTCACACGGTCAACAGAATGCGAAACATAATAGATTGACCATGTCAGTCTGTTTGAACGACGAGTGTACTCTCTGCGATCGGTAAATTAAACTTCTTATGCATTTCTTTTATTTGGTCTGTCAATCGGTTCAATTTCAAGGTAAGTGGGTATTGTTGACCAATAAATTAATTGGAGTTTTGAATAAAACAACATTAGCTAGTTGTGAAAGAGAAATGCAGACTTCTGGACCACTTGCAGAGTCAAGATACTCAGTTCATCAAAAGTGGATAAGATGAAAAAAACGACCATTTCTCTGAACTTGATGTCGTACAGATCCATTTGTGAATGCAAACAATGTAAACCTTCTTATGCTTTCTCATTCCTCTTTAAACAGTTTTGTAATCACCGTGAACCAATCCGAAGAAATTTTCATCAAACTTAGGATAAACCTTGCAGAGTTTGAGGAGTTATACCAGTTCATCATAACATAGTCTACCAAAGTTCGTCAGGAGTGTGACCGCGATCAGCAAAGTACCTGAAACAGTTAACAGAATATGCAAGTAAAAACTAAACCCAAGAAGTGTACAGATTTATCATGTACAACGCAATACCAAATATTTCGTAAGACTCTAAACATTAAAATGGCGGTTTCGGCGGACAAGTATTAAAAAATTTCAACATTAACATTACTTGGCTTAATTTGAAGTATACGGACCAGGTAAGAGACGACCTTGCTGCTAGTGACATTTACAGTGCGACGAGTTTTATAGACGGTTTTCATTGATTTTTGGGGATATTTTATAGTTATGCATATCGAGCAACACAATCTAGCCAGACCATGTCAATTTACAGTTCAATCCTCTTGAAAGATGAATGTTCGGTCACCGTCTGGTGTGTGACATTAGCAAACAAAATAACGTTTAACTGAAAAGTCATTTACCCGATCTAAGGCAAGGAATAAGCAATAAGACGAAAAAACAATTAGATAGGGATTTTAGTTCTTATATAGAAAAACCGAGTAATATATATGACGGAAGTCATCACAGAGCAAAACAAGTACGATGAAAATTTAATAAATGAGATCAAACACAACAAAAATAAGTCTAAGTAAACCGCATCAGAAACATCAAGGTAAATATTGTCATTAATTTTCTGACAATCAATCAGATGTTTGAATAACACGAGATCACGTGACTGAACGAAGAATTCGCCTAAAAAGGAGTCATGATCATACTATTCAAGTCCATACAACAGAACGTGTTTCTTTAGTAAGGTGAATAATTTGGAGGAATTGATGGAGTCTACAGTCAATTTATCGAGAGAGAAAAGATATAACTGACTTGAGTTTCGGTCACTTTACCTAGGAATCAATAAAGATATCTAAATAATTTGTTTAGTTATAACGAGCGCTTGGACTACATTCACTCCACAGTTGGGGGACCCGACAAAACGCTCACCAAGTGGGCGATTCTTAAAAAATTACACAGATACATCGTCGCATTTATCAGGGTTAAGAAGTGAACGTTTTGAGTTTGAAAATATGAAAAGAAGCAAGGATAGAATCTTTCAAAATTTTGATATTGTTTTGCATCACCGTAAATGTTTGATTGTTGCAACGCACATACTGAGAACGTGTGTAAATTAGCCATAAGGCCACAGACGAGATTCAACAATCCTATTGCAGGAGTCGAGAACCAACAGTGTATTAACTGAGTGGTAGTGTCATCAAAAACAGCAGATCTGAACATTGTTACTTTTAAACAATTAAGAAGACAGAACAATAATGTGCATCAATACATGAATTGTGGCTAGAGTAGAACAAGGTACAGCGTAGTCAAGTTCTGTTTTTAAGTTAACAAGCATAACAGTTAACAGCCTGGCAAAGAACAGTTTCGGATACGTTCAAGATGTTGAAAAAGCAATCAATATGAATAGGGCGCAATGAGCGGCTATAATTTCGCCATTTACAGTGATTAATGCATTAAGAAACCGAACCAAAATCAAGTTCGCATCGGATTTTCAACTACCAGGACAGCAAAAGTTGAGAATCGATCGAGAATTTAATGATAAATCAAACCGGTGCAACACAGATTGCATCCACTGAATATTTTATAGATCAGTGATCGTAAAAAACAGATAACAAGTTGAGCGAGTCGGAGGGACAGGAGAGAAATGCTTGTCTGGGGTTAGATTTGATGGTACAGATACACGTAGTGTGAACATGACATTACAGACTTGATGGAATGAAGGATATTTGTGGCCAAACCACGTAAAAGGGCGAAGTTATGAAATTTCGATAAACGGTGGCACTTAGGGGCTGAACTGCATGTCAAATGGACGCTTGCTATATTAGTAGAGACGGGGGCAGCCAAACAGGGATACATATTTTCAAGGATGAAGGAAGCAATTCAGCTCTCTCAGATTCGCAGAGGACTTTTACTTTAAAACTCTTCACATTCATTAGATAACTCCCAGGTAACTACAAGAAGACATGCAAACAGGATAAATCATGGCGAAAAGCACCTGCTACAGACTTTCAACGTTGATGTTTTGCTCGGCTTTCAGTGAATTGGTGTTTGAGTACCACGACAATCGTGGTTTTTGAGCTAGGCACAACTTGTGAATTTTGAACTGGTCAAGCAAATAAGTCTACTTGTTAACCAAGGTTATGCATGGTTCATCCGCTAACATTTTGCTGATCAAGTAGGAAGTATCTATTGGCTCTTACATGTATATTTTCAAATGAACGACGCAAGTCAAAGTAAAATTTCGCGTAACAAATAGGTTAAATTAAATGATTAGTGAGCCGAAATGAGCGATCTTATTGAAATCGGCAGAGACCGGCATAGCTTGAAGCTTGACAACTTAAATGCACGTTATGGTCAACACGCTGGTTACCAGTTTGATGTTAAGTTCCGGAAAGATCTCGAATGATTATGGTAGTAAGGATATCAGATTCACTCAGTCGGGCAATATGGCCGGTACTAATAACGTGATCAAGTTACACATCGTTCTTTTTTAAGACATTCAAAGCAGACAGACCCATACAATAAAGAAACTGGTAGTGAACCAGATGAAGCCACAAGTAGTGATGCCTAGTGAAAAATCAATATCCATAAATCGATAAAGTGAACATTTCTTGGTTATGAGCTGCCCACCGTGACATACAGGTGTCAGGTAAACGTATTTGAAGAGAAAAAAAAACAGATTTACAACTGTTCATAAATTGGAGTTACTTTAGCCTGTTGGACTGGGAATAAATTATAGGCTGTAAACAAAATGTCTACCGGATGATATGCACCAAGAATTTTGGACACGAGTAACTATGCCATCACAGTGATTACTGAGTTCTGTAGGGATTTTTGAAAGATAATTTTCCGTTCCAGTATGCTGAGGGCATTATTTTTGGTTGGGTAGGTTTAATTAACAAAAGAAAGTAAACAGAGGAGATGACTCAGATAGGATTATGGTCTTCCTCTTAGGGATGTAGATCAAAAAAGCAATGTAAATATTTCCGGCTCTCGCAGCCGTAGCCAGTGCAAACTGAAAATTCAAGGTGGACTGTATCCATCCACAGGGAAGCGGTAAAATCTAAGTTATAACCCAATGGTCCATTCATTGCAAAGATAACACTTCCTATTTTGTCCGAATCCCGCCAACTAATAATGTAATTATATGTTGTTCAACTATACAAAATAATCTTACATACCTATTAAGATGTTGAACAGTCGAATATTTGGATGTTACACCTTCTTTTATCTTCTTATATCACCCAAGTTTGGTCTCTCACGTCTATCTGAGTTACAAATCTTTTTGTGCAACTCCAAATGTTACTCGGTTTTCTATTTACTTATTCAATTTGGCAACCCTGATTTTATTTCGTTTCATTTTTTAACCCATTTACACAGTTATGTATGCTGTGACTAAATATTGGGCTATAAGTCAAATTTGGCATTTGGCATTCGAGCTCCCAGTAGCTCAGTCACTCTGACGACCAAAGTTCACCAATTGATCCTTGGCCCGAAATTCTTGAGATTCTCATGTCAAAACCAATAGGGATAATGATATGGTAATACCATGCCACTATGTCCAGAATGTTTTCAATCAGGCACCGTAAAACACTTTGTCTTCGTCTTGTGGCTAGTTCCATATGAGAAAATAGAACATGTCTTCTCCGTTCTGGTCACTGAAAATAAGCTGGTTAAACGTCCACGTAAAAGAAATCTTGTTCTCCTAAATGTACTTACCATTTAATTTTGTTTAATTCCTCTCAAGAATTAAAAAATAAGACGTGAACAAAGTCTTTTTGAAATGAAATCGAAAACGATAATATCTTCATTCGAACTGAATGACGCCTAACACTGTGCAGAGATTCATATGAATTTACTGAAACTGTTCATATTACTGTGCACGGAGAAGATCGGTTTTAATTTCCGAAGTACGCTTAATCAACGAATCAGTTGTGTCCGTGTGAAGTCTGTTGAGGCTGTTGCCTGTTAAAATTTAGTACGATCACAGAATGGAAACCTACCGAAGAGTTTTGGACATTGCCCCCATACGTTAAACTTACGCAATCTCCGTAAACAACCGATGACGTCATATAAAGGTTAGATATATGTCACACAAACATATCTTTCACATGTGAACTGAAACGGAGGAACTGCTTACCACCTCTGGACAATCTCGTCAGTTGTAAGGATGACAGATCAATAAGGAAGCTCGTGTGCCGGAAATCAACATAGACCAACATATGCATACACTTTACAGGAGTTACACCAGTGGAAACATTAATCACGCAGTAGACGTATTTATTAACTTAATTGATTAGACAACGAATCTCGATTATCCACAACTTCGTTGCGGGATATCGGATATCTAATGTGATTTATCGATAGACACAGTTGGCAACGGACAAAGCAACAGGCATCATCATCATCATCACAGACAACGATACATCAGTGAACGAAGGAAGGAAACGATTTAAACAATTAGCTAGATATTGATATCGATGACTCATCTGTAGGTTATGAACGAGGAAGAACTGCTTACTTATGTCTGTTGGTTGAGCGCACCAATTTCGATCGTCTAGCAGTACCTGTGTATAATGATCCCTAATGTCTTAAGGTATAGACTCGGTCAAAGTTAGACTGTGTAAACGACGAGGTTACATTATGTTAATGGTACAAAAATAATATAGGTAAGCTGAACATATAGTTGATGTGTTTTGAAAGCGATGGCAATGTGAGTACCCTCCCTGACCGCGGACTCATCAGAATTGAATTATCGTCTCAACTGATGTGCGGATAGCAGATGTATTCCTCCTTTGCGACACACAGCTTCTCGGGCCGTTTGGAAAAAAGACAGAGTAGCCAGTAGATCTTCAAGGTCAGAAGACAAAGAGGGACACGTGGTTGTATAAACATTATAAGGAGTTTTGACACATGCGGTTATATCATTGTGCCTTCCGGAGTCGTAACAGAAAATAGAACTGTTGGACGACAAATAAAATTTTTCTGTAATTTTCCCATAAGATACTTGAGTCTATTTCACAGAAGTTACAGCTGGAGTATTCTATATCTCCAAGAGTGGTTTAACATTGATCGTGGGTGGTTTTGACTCGCCGAGACCATCATACACCGCGATTCTTGCTCGAACAAACACGATCTAAGTTCGTAGGGACAGTATATTGACTTCCAATTAGACGCTACGCAATTGTCGAGGCATGACAAAACAGATGAGACGATCCAAATCCACATTACATTACTTTCTTGTTGGTTTGGATGCGCATGACACACAGTCGAAGCTACCCAAGGTGAATGTGCTCAGTGCAAAATCAGGAGAGAACATTGTACGAAAAGGGTTTCAGTGGCATACTGAGTGCAATCAACGTTAAAAATAACCCATATATTTTAGTCGTTCAGAACAAACTACTCACAGACTGCTGAAAACGCCCGTCATTTCTGGTTAGATGGAAGCTTGATGAAGTCCCACAGTTGACTGAATATCATAAAACCCAACTATTACTATGAATGGACAGATGAATGGAAGAAGGTAATCCAGAGAGATGAGAGCAAATTAAATTTTGCTGGATGCACTAGCACAGTCTGTCCTGGTTTAGATGTGGTTCACGGGTAGTCTGGGTAGTTCTCAGTTTCATCAGTAGATAGGAAGTGGGTTTTTTTTTGAAAGGGGAATAATGTACGCAGTCTCAAGCAATTACAAATTTACACCACTTTGTATCATTCATGGTCCTAACGTACACGGTAGATAGAACGTTCAATACATATTGATGAAGTAGTAAATAGATTAACAAGGCAGGATGAGTCAACAAACTGCTCTCTGTGCAGGCTGGGATTGAAATCAATTGAGAACATTTTAGCTGGATCAAGTACAAGTGTGCATGGAAGCGAGCGTCCTCATGCAACCAAACTGGAGTCTACAAATTCAAAAAAGTATGAGATAGAAACTAGATCACATTCCCTGGGTGCATTCACAGTACGAAGTGGATTTTAGTTTTGCTCTACAGGCATCGAAAAGCTAAGTGTTGGGAAAGTCTACTTTGCCCAAATGTTTATCCCTTGTTATCTGATGGTGCCATTCCACTTTTACTGCATCAATTAAGGTGCGATGTTTGAAGATTAGTCAAAGTTAACATATGTACACAGGCCAGCCACACGAATAGATGTGAACGTTTAAGTAAACAGGTTCAGAATGATTAAACTAGTCAGCAATGGCAGTCGTTGAACAAACGACGATAAGTTTCGGTTACAGCACTGTGTTGACGAAAGTCTACTTTCAGTGAGTACTAATTTCTGTTGTCTAACGGTAATCTGGTTATTCACGGATTTAGATAGACCATAGAGCGGTTGGCCATCGTTAAACCAGACACATCAGTTGTAGTAAAAAAGAGTGACATCTAGTTTAGTCATTATTCAGTCAGAGTGCCTAGAAGCGCACTGGATAAACACAGAGTGAGTGATTTACATTATTCCATTGAAACGAATGCGAATCCTCGGCGTCCTCAAAACAGTTCATCCGACTCTCAATACCATTTAGGTTACAAAGCTACACGCATGATACGAGAACAGATACTGACAAAGAGGATCGCGGAGCTTGGTAGGTACAAGGCGCTATCCAAGTACGGCGTCGGGTTCGGCTTAGTGCCCCGTTAGCCGAGAACGTAAAAAACAAAACTTGATGGCGTGATTTGGTGGCGAGTAAAACCGGAGCTTAAACACTTATAACTACTGTTCATTCTACAGGTCAAATAAACAGAGAGCGATTTGAACCAATCCGATTACCATTGTTTGCGATAAGCGGGACGACACAGATACCACAACAATGGCACGTAGAGGGATTATGCGGTCTAACTGTGGAAAGCGCGCAGACTTCAAACGTGACAATCGAAGCCAAATTGTTATGACACATCAGGCCACATACATCGCCGGTTAGAAACACTTTTGCGCATGGCGGTATGTGATAGTCAGTAGATAAACTGTATCCACGAGAGTATTCAGTTTTCTTTTCGATGTTTTATTGTCATATCCACTTAATTATTTTTTCTCACACATTGTCATTTCGTGAACTGTTGCATAAATAAAAGTCGGTCGGCTTACATCGGTGCCTACGTGTACGGCTTACAATACGGACATGATATAAGAGTATTTGAGGACCACGAGATATTCAACCCATCGGAACCTCCGTAGGCTAGCTTCAATGATGCGAGCTTGATCTGCATTAGGGTGATGATCAGTTCGGGTTGCACTAAGTTGTAGCTTACCAGCAACCTTTACTACCTGAAGCGATGACCAAAAGGAATGCGACAAATTAAAGGTTACAGTTGATAAGTTCAGCATAACCATTAGAACTGGAGGACGCAACGAAATCGGTAACAGCTTGTACTTGCTAACTAGTTGTGACGAACCGTAGGAGGTAATCGAGAGACAACCTAGCGCACAAACTATATCAACGTCAAGTGATGAGAGTGCACATCATGCAACAGAAAATCTCGATAGAATTTCGGAACCCAAATCATCTAGGTTGATGTGAAAGATATAGATAATGTGGTCGTCCTGATTCATTTTACAGGAACTGGTTTAATGAACACTGAGAACGCTCGGTGCACACGTTTTCGATCACTATAAAATAACGGGAACATAGTCGAATCATGTTATGGCGAGGTCATCGAAGAAAACAAAATGTTCCTTATAACCCTATCGTCAGCTGGACATAATGGTCTCGCATCACAATGGCCGACTGACTCGGACACGTCGTACTGTGACATATAATACTGAATTAACTTAGAGGTAACAACCTCGTATTCAATGTGTGACCTGAGTAGGAAGCCGAACGTATCAGTCTATAAGACACTGTCTGACTCTGTATTGAAATTCAAGAGATAACAAACACTTTCGGTAGGCAAAACAATCGAACGAGGTCAAGGAGAACAGGCAATAAAGCTCGTGTTATGCCAATAAATTTCGTTCTCTTTTATCAAGCGTTTTTCTGTTTTTCATATTGCTCACTACAATCTACGTGCTTTCTTCTCGTTTGCTGATCTGTTGATATCGACTACTTCGCACGAGATTAATTATTAACTTCATAGTAGATCCGCATACTTATTATAACGTATATGTGGGGCAACCGCGCGAACAGTCAATAAGCGATAGATGTCCGGCACACACACATATATATACTGCATAGCATGCACCAAAATTGTGAAAACTAAAAAACGATAAAAACAAACGATTCAAAAAATACTTTTCAGCACTACTAAAACCTGATCACAACATTTTGAAGTCAAAGAGATTTTTTATCAAGTCCCTTACGGAAGGTTCCAATAGGAGCGCCCATGTCCGAATAATCTGACTGAAAGGTCTGTTTGAACGCGGAGGCTGCGATCAAGCGAGACAAAAGTTTCACACGATACTAAGCACAATGTATGACCATGAACTAGTAAATAAACCAAAAGTCGCCGTGTGCATGTTTTGAAAGACGTGTTTACTCCCTTAAAAAGGGCAAATCCTGTAAGTATTTCCGAAACTGACAGAGTAGGCTTATGAAAGTGAAAAGGGTAGAGTACATCAAGATTATGTTGAACGGACTTCGAGCAATTATGTTTACATAAATGAAGGAAGAGAAAATCATAAACCTTCGAAAACTGTGGTATAAACGTGCAATCTGGGCTCAACAAACTGTGAGAGGAAGACATTCAAAACAAAAGAAGTTATTCAGTCTAGAGCATTGAGACATGAACGAACGACGTCGATGCTGTCGACGTCCATCAGATCGGTACACACAACGTGTACGTATGAGTCCAAAAATACTCAGCAAAAAAATCGAATGAGATAGGCACACAACTGGACAAGAGTTAGTGCACAAGGATCGAGATTTGACGAGGGTCAAATTTACGAAAAGCTTTCAATAGAAAAAAACAAGAGGCACGTCAGCACTCAACAAATTACTCTTGTGTATATCACAGTTGTAAAGCAAACCGGTAAAAACTGAAAAATATGGGTCTGATATGCCTGAAACCAACAGCTGAGGAGCGGAAGGTGAAACTGAAGCCTGGTTTCAACAGACTAAGGAGGGAATGGATTGGACCAATTTTGAACAAGCGGCAACGAATACTACTTTGGCGTCTGATCTGGTGGCATGAATGGTTTTCGACTGAACTTCCATCGTTGACGCGCCGAACCGTTGCAGGTGGTCAGGATCAAAGATCGTTTGTCTTCTGATAGTTGCAAACACTGTCCATTGTGTATGATCTTATCGTCCTATTAATGTGATATAAAAATATAGTTTATCATCAATGGCTTATCGACAGCGATGAGCAGGCTAACTCAACTCACATACGTACGACACTACACCTTCTGCGGATTAAATTCTCTGCAAGTCGAATTAAGTTCCCAATGAATCAATCAAAGTTTGCCTCACCCAAAATAAAGTTACCAACTCAGTCGAGATGAGTGCCTAAATGCGACTTTCTCACTGGACACTTGGCAACAAGAGACAAGAGTTCACCGTCTAAATGCGAACCGCGATAACCGAAGGTACATAAGCGATAGCGATGAGTGGTACGCCAACTGGGAGAATCTAGCTGTAACTAAAACTCAGCATCAACATACGAAACCTACTAACCACTAGCGGCGAGTGAATCTACTGCGACGATCCTGAGGCTGTTGGTGTTTATCAGTTGCCAGGTGTCTGGGCCGTAGATAGAAGGTCGTGAACCCAATTGGTCAAGGTAAACAGAGATGCTTGCCGTGACCTAGTCTGCACAGGCTAAAACTCATCTCGAAATGATGCACACATCGATTGAAGTTCACTCACAGTTCGAACTGTGTGAATCGACCAGTCAGACCTATACAATACGTGTAACCTACCATGTACATTTTAAATGCCGCGACATTCGAAATTCAACTTATGAAGGATGTATCTGTTGTTGTACTGACCAGCAGATAAATAACAGAAACATATGTTTACCCATATCTTTAATCTTAACCCGTGTGCTCGACTTAAAGATGTTCTGGGTAAGGTTGGTGAATTATAGAAATCCGAGTTCTGTATGATTAATCAACGTCAGTGACATATTCAGAGATGGAAATATGCATGTGCAATAGATGTTAGGACGCGATAAGGCACACGTACTTGTACAAGTCCGACAAGCCAATTCACACGATTCGAACTGTGCTTGAAATTTAATCGATTTGTGCATCATTTCGAGATGAGTTTTAGTCTGTGCAGACTAGGTCACGGCAAGCATCTCTGTTTACCTTGGTCATCGTTTACGTCCCCGCGGTTATCGCGGTTCACATTGAGACGATGGATTCTTGTCTCTTGTTACCAAGTGTCCAATGAGAAAGTCGCGTTTAGGCACTATTCTCAACTGAGTTGATAACTTTATTTTGAGTGTGGCAAACTTCAATTGATTCACGTAAAAAGGAAACCGCAAAAGATACGGGCTTCAGTATTGCCTAAGGAAGGGAAGTCGAACTAACACGGTAGCCAAATCTGACCAGTAGGATGAACACAGCAGAGTTATTAACAGATTTATATGAACGCGAATGAAAATGCTACAAAATTTTAAGGGTTACATGACATGAGGAGCAAAGGCAGATATGGTGGATTTACAAAAACCGGACTGTTCATGTCAATCTTTGAGCTGAATAAATCAAGCGCGTTGATGTCCTAGTGTTAACGTTAAATGATTCTTCACATTTAAGTACGCTCACCCTAACGGAATGTGAACATATGGAGCGAAGAGAAGATTTAAGTACAATAAAGGTGAATTCAGACTGAATCGGTTGAAGGATTCTGAGTAGTAAAAGTGTACCGACTTACTGCAGTGTAATCGAATAGCTGATTGCCCTTGGCGCCGTGGCAGTCAAAAAGTGAGACGCGACCAACTTCAACACCGCTGTCCCAGCACTTATTTTCACGACGAATCTCACCCGATGGCGACAACAGCCAAAACTTGAAGAATGTAAGAATAGAAACAGACGGTTTCATCAACAAACATCACACTTAAACATAATACAAAAGAAGAATTATTTCAAAATGAAGGTCACCTATAAGTGACTAGGGTTTCTGTAATCCAGCTGACCGGAAAGCCAATCATTTTTGACGAGAAATACTGAACTCAAGCTAAGCTTTTGTTAGAGATCATCAGAAGTGCCTACGCTTGCCAAGACCAGAAGATAGACTGCAGTCCATTCGTTTTTAGTGCAGGTATGTTGGCCACTATACGAGGTAAGACGCACTATAATTAGGTACAACAGACTACGTATAAACAACCACAAATATTGCTCACCAGGTGAAGGTTAATCGATCATATCCACCACTTCATAGGCGAAAAATTTAATAGGACAGCCACCTTCCTCCATTCCGTATGGGAGACTGAAGAGGTGCCTCATGAATGGTACCTATTATGTCATTCCTATTTTCAAAAAGTGTCAGAACATCATGTGAAAACCAGGGAGGTATAGGACTTGGCCCTGTCGTATCCGAGCTCCTCATTCATATCCTGATGCGGCAGCTTCCGCAACACAGAGAGAGCCAAATAAGAGGACGAGACTATTCCGACCCGAGTATGAGTGTATCGACCTTGCAACAGATATCAAAGCTTAGACACTCCTTTTCTAGACCAACAGTGGTGATATTTTCAAACCAACAGGCTGCTTTCTATTCGGCTATTCGATACGCCCTCTGGGCTATCTTCGTTGCAGAGGAACCATGTGAATTTACTGAAGTAGTTGCATACCAACTCTGAATGCAGAGTGCGTACCGACGAACAACTACACAAAGCGTTCTCTACTTCAAGTGGTTTTCGACGGAGGTATCCGACCTTCCTCTCTCTTTTAAACTATATGACGGGCGGTATTCTCGGAGTGGAGCTTCTGTGAGATAGTCAGCTGATTGATATTGAACATGCTGACGACCTTGAATTAACTTATTCTTTTGCAGAGAACGTGCAGATCATGTTGAACCACCCAGATAATAAAGCTTGTTTTTAGTGTATGCACATTTCGCCTCCAAAATGGAAAGCGTTGCAACAAGTTTGGGTTGGTACTTACTCTAACTCTGCTATCGCAGGCAGGCCGCTTAAGACTGTCGATCACTTCATCAACTCAATCAGTGTCATCTCATCATATTGTAATGTTGCTGACTAGGGGTCCACAAGTATAACAAAAACACACAGCACATTCGTCAATCTCTGTCACTTGTGGCATCGCAAAGACGTCCATTCTTCGATTAAAGGCAGGGTTTACAATGTGCCTATATATTCAGTTTTCTCCCATGGATCAGAAACATGGCACATTCGTGCGGAGGACTCAGCTAGACTCTTGGTATTCGACCACTGTTGTCTCTGCCAGTTGGCCAACATCAAATGGGTTGACACGTGAGCAACGCAACAGTCCGCCGGCGCGAATTTGGAAGATATGCAAGTTCGCGACCGATAACCGAGACAGTGAAAATGCAGTCCTCACCGGTTGGGTCATGTACTTCCGTATGTTGACGGAGCGGTCGCGGCATCGTGCACCGTTCAGTGTGGCCGTTGATGATTGAAAGAAAACGCAACGCAGTAAGGTGATGACGTTGGTGTCTTCTTTCGATGATAATACATTATTTTTCTTCCTTGTATTTGCATTTGTTTATTACTTTACCACTTTATAGATCACTGTCAGAACAAACGGCCGACAGAACCACATTATCTAGTAGTTCGACTAAAAACTAAAAATGGAGATGGTGATCAGGCCCCATAACGATACACTGTCCGAGTGGTACATATAATCTCAATGACCTATTGGGCTAAACTGGACGGTGTGGCCACCACACCGATAGTCACTCATACCAGGCAGGCCAATAGGTAGAGGTCTGACAAACCAGTCTCCTGGTCCTCCAGGTTGGGGGTTGGAAGAAGGTTGGCATCTTTTTCCGAAAAAAGTACCAGTTCTGGTACACTGCCACCCAACCGCTGCCTTGCGGTACAGGCTTTTGAGCCAAAGGCTTTGATTGAGAACCCTAATCGTTCTCCTGTCTAGGTCTGGGCGTCGTCGGCAGTATTTCAGCGCACATACATGAATACTCACAACAACAGTAATTACCCAGGGATTGCCGTATACCTCGACTATAAAGGTGCGTTCGATTCGGTGGATCGATCTACACTTTTAGAGTCGCTTAAACGCAGGGGTGTACCGACCAAGTATGTGAACATACTGTCGGCGCTTTATTCCCATACTTCAGCTCAGGTTAGGGTTTACGGTGAACTGTCTGACAGTTTCAGCACCAGGAGCGGCGTACGTCAAGGCTGTCCCCTTTCACCATTTTTGTTCAATTTCGTCATAGAAATAATGGAGGACTGTCTGCGGCACTCACAAGATGCCGGCGTGGACCTCCTACCTGATGGAAGGCTGACTGATCTTGATTATGCTGACGACAAGGTATTGCTGTTTGACACTTTCCAAGCAGCACAAACAACGCTAGAGGCTATTTCGCGTTCTGCTAAATACTTCGGAATGCGCTTTGCAGCCTCAAAATGCAAAGTGCTTCTGCAAGATTGTTGTGATCACGTAGATTTAATGTTAGATAATGAAGTCATGGAGGTTTTTAACCGATGTGTACTAGGAAAGTTGTATCAATGGTGGCGGAGGTGTGGGTAGTGAAGTAGACGGCTGTATCTCTAAAGCTAGTGCGGTGTTCGCTAATCCAGAATACCTTTGGCGACAGAGAGGTATCTATCTGATGCTTAAGCGTCGCAACAGAGGGCTGTACTGATTGGCGGCATGGAAGCTTGGTGACTCAGGGTAAAAGACGTGATTCGATCGCCGATGTCTGCATCGGGTGGCACCAGCGAGTAAGCAACGAGGAGGTTAGGAAGCGGGTGTTTGGCACTGATTGTCAAACGAGTTCTTTTGTTCAGTCGCTACATTTGCACAGACTTAGATGGTTAGGTCATGTACTAAGGATGCCAGCTAGTCGTTTGCCACACGAGCACTCTTTGCCGACGCTGCGGCGACTGGCGCAAGGTGCGAGGTGGACAGATGATGACCTGGCGTAGACAAATGAAATCGTTTACGAAGGGGTTGGTCACTGTAGGTCGGGTTCGTCTCCCGGGCTGGGGCCCTCGCGACTCACAGAGTCGGTGGCTTGAGACGTTAGGTGAGATGGCGGCTAATCGAGCTCAGTGGCGTGAATGTTGTTGTTTGGCCGAGTTGTCTGTGAAGTGAGTGCACTTAATGATGCGGGGCAGTGAAAGCCGTAAGGAAGCTGTCTTGCTGATGACGCCTTACTTTCACTTACAGCTCGGTTGTTTGTTTGCAAGGTGTAGGCATCTTGATGTTGAATGTTTGAATATAGACGTAGCTATTTTTAGTAGTTAGGTCTCTTCCCATCCCTTTTTTTCTTCTCTCTTCCAACACAGGTTTTCTTCTTCTTCTTCGTGGTTGTCTTCTTATCATCATCATCATCATCATCATCATCACATACATCAATACATCAGTGTGTCTGTAACAGGTTATTGCATTTTTGTTCTGTACAAATATATGCATTGTATAGTGCAGCTTACACTTCAATGTCCATTTTTGACATTTGTGCAATCTGAGCCCTCAGCTTTGAAGAGAGATGCAGAGGCTTTTCCAATGACACCATTTCTTGGGAACCAAAGGATGGCTTTATTACCGACGTTCTGTTGTACGGGCACTGTACGCGACTCGTAAGGGCGTCCATACAATGGACTAGATGTGATGAGTATAGAACAAATCGAACTGGACTATCTAGTTGGCGCAAGTATTTTTTTTTTGGGAGGTGGCAATTTCCACTAGTCTTCCCAGCATTGTTAGCATTTCTTCGAACTTGACTCGATAAAACTGTGCCGTAAGCTTAGAAATTGCGTGAACTTTTATGTACGACATGCTAAAACCGCTGTTTTTGACACATCCTCAAACTCAAAGTGACCACCTCTCGATAGATCAGCACCTAAGGAACTCGTGAACTATAGATTCTATGTCTGACTTCTATTAACGCAATTTGGAATGTGCACTTATATGAATTGGCGTCATTGATTGTTCCGTTGGTCACTTCTTTTGCCTTATCGCAACCCCACCATACATTTCGGAAAACAATACTGTTGTGGTGCAATCCTGTCTACATGCCTACCTTGTACTTCTGTATTGTTTTCTGTGTTCGTCGTTTTGCTGGACTTAAATGTGCTTTATGAAACCGGGTGTATTCTTTCATATACTCAGTGTACGTTTTGCTCATTTAATACCGCATTGATATTTCTATTTATTTCATATAGGGGGATTATGGTGATATATCAGAAAGAAAAGCCATTCGCACAAGACTAAAATGCAAGTCGTTCAAATGGTATCTGGACAATATCTATCCTGAGTTGTTCGTTCCCTCAAATGCGCTTGCATCTGGCGACGTAAGTCACACTATAAGATATAATCATACATCCAATTAAAGATAGTTTTACTTGTTTTTGTGGCATATGCAAGATACCTTATTCATTCTTCATGAAACAAATCACGATAGCTCTGCAGCAACGCCTTTTATTGCCATTGATACGGTCACACGTTCGAAACCACACTGAGTTAATTCCTCTTGTCTGTATTTTTTTAATCTGGAAGTAATCGATGCCCAGTTGTACTCCTTTGTGCAGGGCACCACATGACACCATGAACACACCATCAACCCGATACGTTGAGGTGATTGTTTATGGGAAAACGCAAGCCTTTTCCGTGCTCTTAAACCTTTCGTCAACCCAGCAGCGGTAGACTCCGTATAGTAATTGACCACACATTTTTTTTGGAACTATATTTACTGGTTTGGGTTGGTCTGGCCAATACTGCAGTGTCTGGTAAACACTCATAAAAATGTAGCAATTTCACTCATGTCATACTTCGTACCGGTACGCCAGTATGACTTTACAGTCAGAGCGTTCGTTGTGATAATCCGACGATGCGTAATTTGAAGTCAACCTACCAGCAGACAGGACATTTACCCCCAGAAAATGTGGACCGCAGGTCGAGTCTCAGTGCTTTCAAAGACCTGTACAACCGGTGGGCTGTTACAAAAGAAGAGCGAGTATAGTAATTCTTTTCTGAAGAAGTTTCTTGGATAGTCCATCCAATGACGAACTTCTGTCGACTACGGGTGTTGTTCAGTTTAAAATTTTAAGCTTCTTCCTAAAATGTGGATGAATGACTGAGACAATTTCCTTCCGCAGTTGGGTGACATTCGTTTGCGGGCGCCGCCAATGAATAGAGAAGTATGAGTAACAGTTGCGATATGCGGATTTAGTTCTCCTTGCTTGCTTATGATTATTATGATTATTATTATCATTATTATTATTATTGTTACAATTAAAGGTCGTGTGTTTGATTCACTTGTACTTCTGCAGATTGAATCCTATGATGGCGCGCACTGTATAGACGCCCCGTCGAAGGCGCCAAAGGAGGGAAAGCATTTGGTTGGCATCTGGCCGTGCCACAGACAGGGTGGCAACCAAGTGAGTGTAGTTTTGTGATCCATCCCTGAGCGATGCTCTCAGCTCATACGATCGTCATTTTATATTGGAAACTTTTCAGATCGTATTTTTTTATTGCCCCTGTGGTCTTTCCCCACGACTACCGGTTTGAAATGGAAGGTGTGGATTTCTTGATAAGTTTCCAGTTTCTTGAAAAGCGGATTATATGCACCCAGCTAAAATTCTCCCTCGGTCCACTCTTCTTTATCAGTTAACCTGAAGTCAGTTTGGTCAGATCCGGGTATTCACTTGTTAACTGTGCACCCGAACTGCATAAACGAACTATTTT